>CM049855.1:5622074-5737074 GCA_027422415.1 Schizothorax lantsangensis | reverse complement strand
CAGAAAGAGGGTGCCAGGTCAGCAACAGGGCAGTAATAAAATGTTAATTACTCTGGTTCTTACCAGTATAAGGGAGTTGACATTGAGACATTAAAAAGCTGCTCTACACTCCATTACCAGCACTGCTGCATCGGCTCCCATCACAACCAAACACAAAAGCCTTCCGGCACGTTTCCAACATGAAAAAATTATTTATATTTTTTTCTAGGGATGCACTAATGTATCAGCTAATAATCAGCATTGGCCAATAAAAGCAATTATCTGCACTAGCTGATTGTTTAAAAACAGCCGATGATCAGAGCCGATTATATCCTGTCAATCATAAGGGGGCGGGAAAATGTGTCAGATGGCAACTTGCATGAAGAAAGCATTTTTTTTTATGTCTAATTTAGGGCTGTTTAAGCAATAAAAACACATTAACGACCACGCCATTAACACAAGACTTTTTGACCCTATGAATCATCTGTTATTCAAGCCAGAAACCAGGGTTTCTAAATAATAAACATTATTTGTAGCCGCCTCCCATGCAATAATTGCAAAGTGCTTTGTGATTTGTTACTTCTGATAAGAAAGTCTCAGCTTTCAAATCTTGTACATTTTACCACAAAATTCAAACAATAAATGCCATTTTGGTGCTCTTAAATGTGGCGCGACAGAACGCTGTAGACTTTTCATTTCAAGCAACAGCGCCAAGCGCGAATCTCCTCCACTTTAATACAAGTTATAGCGTGAAATAAACATGAATGAACATGAGAAGATATGTTGAAAGATACAGTACAACTTAGGGCTGTGCGATATATCGAACGCGATAATCATGCGCATCTCGTCAGTAAAGCCCATTCCGTGATTAGTCATAAATCTCCATCACCTGCTTTCAGATGGAGCAGCATTTAATACACAGAGCTGTAGATCACTGACAAGCTACGCAATACCGCGTTCAGATCTGACAGATCTGATAATCAAAGGCAATTCATCTGCGATTATGAACGCGATATTGCTCTGTGTAGTTAATGCCACTCCATCTGAAAGCAAGTGATGGAGATTTACGACTAATCACGGAACGGACTTTACTGACAAGATGCAAATGATCATCGCGTTCGATATATCGCACAGCCCTAGTACAACTTACCAAAATGAATCATGTCTCAAATAATCGCTCAATCAGCATTTCAAACGAAAGAAAGACGTCAAATAAAACAGCTTGTGAACAATGTCATTTAATGTTGCATTTACCTCAGGAGCGTTTACCCAGTGTTAAGAGTCCATTAGTTAGCTATAAAAACAACTAGAGGGAGCTTATTTACTGTTAACTGTATATGAGTATTAGAATACATTTTTTTATGAAAACTACTAATGTGCATATGAGTTGTGTGTGTGTATATGTAAGGAATAATTGACGACGGGCCATTGAATTCTTAGAAAATAATGCACACCTGAGGTGGCCACAAAGCAAAATTATTTTCTAAGAATTCAATAGACCGAAGTCAATTATTCCGCTTATACTATGGTTATTACACCTCAAGACATCAAACAGATTATATATTTCAAGGCATTTGTCCAGTTTTTCTACTTAAAATTCTATTGTGAGTAGGATTAATTTCTTCTGCTTCTCATCCAATGCCGTTGCTAATTCCAAAACGTTCAGTTTAAACCTAGTAACGGAGGCTTGAGCCGTTGATAGCAGACTAAGTTAATGCAGACTGTTATGCAGTTAATAACTTACATATTAGAGAGAGATTAAACGTGTGACCTACCTCTGTGAGTCTGTGCGTCTGTCAAAAGTGTTCGGCAGCAATATCTCTACTTATAGTGAAACTAGGTAAAATTTTTCTTCACGAACAGCGCCGTTGTTGTTACCTCACTTGTGAGAAGTCATGTAGTTTAAGTTGTTAAACTGTGTTACTGATAAAATCGCCAAAGTAGCGCTAACAACATTAGCCTGTATGTTAACATATATATGAAGAGTTTATTTGCAAAAACAGATAACCCCATTTTTTTAAATGTTCAAAAATCATGCTTTTTATTATATTATCATGTTTTTATTGTTTTATTGTGTTAGTTAGTGCTATTTTTTAGTTATTTTTTACCTAATCAAAATAACCCAACTGCAGTTTGATGAATGAATGAAAAAACATGATTTCTGAAAATTATAAAAAAAGAGTTATCTGTTTTTGCAAATGAACTCTTCATATATTATTTGAGAGTGTAATTATTATAACTAAAAATAAACAGCATTGAATATCATACTCTTGTTGTTAATTTTAATCTTCAATATGATGTACCAAATGAGCGGGTTCCCGGTATTGTTTACAGCATTAGTTGGGTGAGATTTTACCCAAAAAACTATGGAAAATGTGCATAAACTCACATCCAGAAATGCTTGGCTGTGTTCTGTGTGGTTATCAGGGTGTTGCTATGCATATGATGTTTTCATACATGTACCTTTTAAAACCAAATTGATCAAATGATTTGGTCCTGTTTCAGTGCAAGAAGCGTCTCTGTGATGTTCTCACAGTCCAAGTCATTTCATTTCGAGTGAATGTCAGTGTACATTCAAATTCAATCAAAATCAACATTTCAATAACATCACCTGTTCACTGATTCTGCCTGCCACAAACAATACTCTCCACTAATTCCTGACTGCAGGGATCACGCAGAAAAAGGGGATATGCTTCTGGCAAACCCGAACCAGAGGCGAAATGGGTTTTTCGATTTTATTTCATCTTCTTTTTCCAACATGTTGTGGCCAAGGAGAATATGGCGGCACAGTCGGGGGCAGAGGAGAGAGAGAAAGAAAGAAGAAAGCTCTATCCATCATCAGGCGTCACATCATCTCCTTTGACATGCTATTTTCACTTGGCCCGAGACTGGCAGCTCTGATTCACGGAACATAACTACCATTTTGACCCAAAGAACCACAGAAAAAGAGTCTTGACGACTCCCTTTTTCATCGTTTTCTCTTTTCTTAAACCACCTGGTAAGCAATGGACACACCAAAATGTGCGCGCAATTAGCTCTGGACAAGACCTTTTAAAGAGCTGAATCACGTGAAGCAGTACCATTAATGTTGAGTGGAGTGCAAACACCTAGGAAAAGGGCAAAGTGTAAAATGTGTGTGACATTGGAATTCAGATCTGTCAGACCTGTTCTGACAGATTTAGCTGGGCTGCTATACATTTTCATATGTCGCATCTCAAGCGTGAAATGTAAGTGCTCGGTAAGAATGGTTTTAACTCTCAAACGCGGGTTGCCAAGGTTCACTTGTCATCAGACTTAAAAGAATTCCCAGCATTCTTTGAGAACTGACGGAATACTGCTGGGACTGGAACACATGAGCTTTCACTGTCTTCACTCTCTTATATTGAACAGTAAAAATCACACTCATGTACATCATGCAAACATTGATTTTTACTGTTAATATATAAACCTTTCAAGACTGATTTGCAGATAAGCTCTGAGGCTGTTAAGTGAAGACACAGTATATGCTTCTGCACATAATTCTGCATGTAATTATATAATTATTCACTAAAGCTGCATTTATTTGATAAAAAAAATCTGAATTAAAATGGTAACATTGAGAAATATTATTACAAATTAAAATAAGTATTTTCTAGTTAAGCATATTTTAAAATATAATTTATTCTTGTGATCAAAGCTGAATTTTCAGCATCATTACTCCAGTCTTCAGTCACATGATCCTTCAGAAATCATTCTAATATGCTGATTTGCTACTCAAAAACATTTCTTATTATTATCCATGTTGAAAGCAGCTGTGCTGCTTAATAATTCTGCATTCTTTATGAATATTTGATAAATACAAAGTGAAAAAACAAAAACATTTTTTTAAATATACACCTTTTGCAACAATATAAAGGTTAACTGATCGATTTCAAAGCACCCTTGCTGAATAATTAGTATTCGTACTAGCATGAAATATTACTTTCCAAAAAATCTTTATGACCTAAAACTTATAAATAAATTACAAAAATAATAATAATAAATTAAAAAATAAAATATATATTTATTTTACACTGATATCATAGGTCAATAGTTTTATATCATACTGTGCCATTGTTTTTGGATTCAACCATGTCATGCGCAATTCTTCACAGAACTGTAGTTCAATATGTCTTAAGTACACAATAACCTTGTTTCAACCTTGTAACAAGAGAAAAAGGAGAAAATGAGAGGAAAAATACTTCTAGAACCGAGGTCAGTGAAGTAAAATGCTGGTCTCTATTAGCAGTCACTGCATCAGATCACTGCTCATCTACATTAAGATACATTATGCTCAGGGTCTCTGTAGCCTCAAATCACCAACTCTCATTGAAAATAAATGACATCCAGTGGCTTTGTTGCTGTCAGTATGAATATGGGCATCTTAAACAAAATGGAAGCTCATAAATGACTGATCTGAAGTGCACCACATGCGCAGCAGCTCTGCTAATGTTCATGTCTCGCAACACAACAAAACACATTAAGTTCATCTGCTGCAAAAATAGCACTTCTTATGTGAAGAGTGCATCTGTTAGAATAACAAACTAATGCTCTTATTCCGACCGTTTCTGGCATACTCTAATAAGCACAATTCATTACATTTATCCATATTGCATGTACTGCAAATTTCTGCAAATATTTCTAAATCAAAATGAACTTGATCAAAATCTTGGATGCAAATTCTACACTGATCTCACTGCAATGCATTCTGAGACCGTCTCATACAACGCTGCTTTATATTTTGTTCAAAACGAGGAATTTTACTAGGCAGCATAATTTTGCTGTCTACTGTTTAAAAATGTCTTTGACACCTCAAAATATTTCAGGGAAAGCGAGACATTGTGAGCCATCAGAGTTTGAGTCACACATGATCATAATGGACTCCTGACTCAGAGCTGATTCAAATTTAATCGAGACTCATTCTGACTCATTTCATCTCTACGATCGCTCTGAAGTTTTGTGACAGACATTAAGCATTAAAAATCTTGCTGTCCCTCACGTGAAGTCGAGTCACAAGAACAAACCATGCTGGGTCCTATAAATGCCACTGATGGCCACTCGTTTGGTCACAAAATATCTGCCGCTTGTCAACAAAAAGACCACAGGGAGAACATCACAGACTGACAGAAGATGAACTTCATACACCGTGACATTACAACAGCACTGAGGCTGGAGGACTCAGCACATACATTACAACAGTACAACAGTGATTTTTTAAGTAGATATGAATTGCTGATGTTGCTATCCCACACACATGCATATATAAGCTATATAGGCTACAGATTGTAGGGGACACAGGGCTAGCTGTCTCAAGGGATATCATTTAGAAACTAGATTTTGAGTCAAAAGTCCAAATGTTGATTGCTTTTATGATTTTTATGTTCTTTTCAATATTTAAAATTTAAATTAGAATAACTTTTATGAATTTTATTATTCAAATATATGCTATAATTATTAATAAATTATATTATAACTTATTATTATAAAATAATTAAAGTACAATAATGATTATTATTGTATTTTAAATTAACACAATAAAAAATATGTAATACAATAAGACAAGATTTAATTATCACACTTTTACAAGGCCGGGAGGTCACATGCTTTCTATGTTGTAATTTTCTTCATTTATTATTATATTAAATTATGAATGATATATATATATGAAGAGTTCCAATGCAAAAGCCTCTAAAAGCCATGTTGGTCAAAAATGAGATCACTATACTGAGTGAATGCTCTCCACACATAGTATATTTTTATCTAGTACTTTCACTTTAAATGCGCAAATTCCCAGCCTCAACCCATTCAGAAGTACCAGTACTTACATAGAAACCTATATATAGTAGCCAGAAAGAAATGCTTATTTCAAAGAAAAACGTCAGACGTACTTGGAGGCTTTTGCATCTGAACTCTTCATATACAGTGGGTACGGAAAGTATTCAGACCCCCTTAAATTTTTCACTCTTTGTTATTGTTACGGTGCACACAGCAGGGAGAGACGAGGAACACGCAGACGAGGAAGTACTTCAAAATAATAGTCTTTACTGACAACATCAAGGGTAACACAGGGCAAGGTAGACACACCGGGAATAACGAGTAGACCAGACCAAACACTAACTGAACAGACAGGACCTTATATACACAAGACAATCACAGATAAATACACACACCTGAACTGAATAAACTACAAATCAAACTCAACAAGGACAGGAACATGACCAAATACGGACACAAGAGGCGGGAACACATGACACACAGGACAGAGGACGTAACAGTACTCCCCCCTCCCGGAAGGCGCGTCCCGCGCCGTAACAGTACCACCGGGGAGGGGGGGTGGGCACTCTGGAGGCCCCTCAGGACAGACACGGATACATACACAGGACGGGGCCTCCAGAGCGGAACACAGAAGCTCGTGGCCATGGCCACGGTCCACTCGGCCTGGCCACAACAGCCGGAACTCTACTACCCCCCCCCAAAAAATACCATGGGGACCTTAAGGGGGTATCAGGAGCCCTCCGGGGCTGAACACACACACACAGTTAAAAAGACCACAGGTCACAGTCTGGTCAATAACGGCCACCGCCGGCTGGCTTGTCAAAACGGCAGCGGCCGGCGGGCTTGACCATACAACGGCAGGGGCCGGCGGGCTGGAGGGAGCCTCAGCCGGCTGCGGGCCGAGTGAACCGCGGACGGCGGGTTGGCTTTCCCCGCGTAGAAGCACGTGAAACAGGTGGGCCGCGGACGGCGGCGTGAAACAGAGGTGGTGAGTTGGCCTTCCCTGCCGACGACCAGTGGCATGAGTCAGCGGCAATCCGGCGAGCTTGAGTCAGCGGCAATCCGGCGAGCTTGAGTCAGCGGCAATCCGGCGAGCTTGAGTCAGCGGCAATCCGGCGAGCTTGAGTCAGAGGCAGGCCGGCGGGCATTGAGTCAGAGGCAGGCCGGCGGGCATTGAGTCAGAGGCAGGCCGGCGGGCATTGAGTCAGAGGAAGGCCGGTGGGCTAGGGTTAGCCGTGGATGGTGGCGTCATCTCCTGGGAACTGAGGGCTGGATGATCCGCGAACGGCGGCATGAACTCCCGCGAACGGCAGGATGGCAGAGCCGCGAACGGCGGTGACAACTCCCGCGAACGGCGGGATGGCAGAGCCGCGAACGGCGGCGACAACTCCCGCGAACGGCAGGATGGCAGAGCCGCGAACGGCGGCGTGAACTCCCGCGAACGGCGGGCTTGAAGTCCCGCGAACCGCGGGATGGGAGAGCCGCGAACGGCGGCATAAACTCCCGCGAACCACGAGCATGAGGCACAAAACACTGGAACAAAGAAAACACTAGAAAAAACGAACAAAACAAAACGAGGTGAAGGGACGACGCTTACTGTTCGGTCTGGTCTTCTGTTACGGTGCACACAGCAGGGAGAGACGAGGAACACGCAGACGAGGAAGTACTTCAAAATAATAGTCTTTACTGACAACATCAAGGGTAACACAGGGCAAGGTAGACACACCGGGAATAACGAGTAGACCAGACCAAACACTAACTGAACAGACAGGACCTTATATACACAAGACAATCACAGATAAATACACACACCTGAACTGAATAAACTACAAATCAAACTCAACAAGGACAGGAACATGACCAAATACGGACACAAGAGGCGGGAACACATGACACACAGGACAGAGGACGTAACAGTTATATTGCAGCCATTTGCTAAAATCATTTAAGTTCATTTTTTTTCATCAATGTACACACAGCACCCCATATTGACAGAAAAACACAGAATTGTTGACATTTTTGCAGATTTATTAAAAAAGAAAACTGAAATATCACATGGTCCTAAGTATTCAGACCCTTTGCTGTGACACTCATATATTTAACTCAGGTGCTGTCCATTTCTTCTGATCATCCTTGAGATGGTTCTACACCTTCATTTGAGTCCAGCTGTGTTTGATTATACTGATTGGACTTGATTAGGAAAGCCACACACCTGTCTATATAAGACCTTACAGCTCACAGTGCATGTCAGAGCAAATGAGAATCATGAGGTCAAAGGAACTGCCTGAAGAGCTCAGAGACAGAATTGTGGCAAGGCACAGATCTGGCCAAGGTTACAAAAAAAATTCTGCTGCACTTAAGGTTCCTAAGAGCACAGTGGCCTCCATAATCCTTAAATGGAAGACGTTTGGGACGACCAGAACCCTTCCTAGAGCTGGCCGTCCGGCCAAACTGAGCTATCGGGGGAGAAGAGCCTTGGTGAGAGAGGTAAAGAAGAACCCAAAGATCACTGTGGCTGAGCTCCAGAGAAGATGCATTCGGGAGATGGGAGAAAGTTGTAGAAAGTCAACCATCACTGCAGCCCTCCACCAGTCGGGGCTTTATGGCAGAGTGGCCCGACGGAAGCCTCTCCTCAGTGCAAGACACATGAAAGCCCGCATGGAGTTTGCTAAAAAACACCTGAAGGATTCCAAGATGGTGACATCTGGTCTCTGGTCTGATGACACCAAGATAGAACTTTTTGGCCTTAATTCTAAGCGGTATGTGTGGAGAAAACCAGGCACTGCTCATCACCTGTCCAATACAGTCCCAACAGTGAAGCATGGTGGTGGCAGCATCATGCTGTGGGGGTGTTTTTCAGCAGCAGGGACAGTACGACTGGTTGCAATCGAGGGAAAGATGAATGCGGCCAAGTACAGGGATATCCTGGACGAAAACCTTCTCCAGAGTGCTCAGGACCTCAGACTGGGCCGAAGGTTTACCTTCCAACAAGACAATGACCCTAAGCACACAGCTAAAATAACGAAGGAGTGGCTTCACAACAACTCCGTGACTGTTCTTGAATGGCCCAGCCAGAGCCCTGACTTAAACCCAATTGAGCATCTCTGGAGAGACCTAAAAATGGCTGTCCACCAACGTTTACCATCCAACCTGACAGAACTGGAGAGGTTCTGCCAGGAGGAATGGCAGAGGATCCCCAAATCCAGGTGTGAAAAACTTGTTGCATCTTTCCCAAAAAGACTCATGGCTGTATTAAATCAAAAGGGTGCTTCTACTAAATACTGAGCAAAGGGTCTGAATACTTAGGACCATGTGATATTTCAGTTTTTCTTTTTTAATAAATCTGCAAAAATGTCAACAATTCTGTGTTTTTCTGTCAATATGGGGTGCTGTGTGTACATTAATGAGGAAAAAAAATGAACTTAAATGATTTTAGCAAATGGCTGCAATATAACAAAGAGTGAAAAATGTAAGAGGGTCTGAATACTTTCCGTACCCACTGTATATATATATATTAGGGGTGGCACGGTACATGTATTCGTACCGAACAGTCACGGTACAGGCATCTCGGTTCGGTGCATGAGGTCTTACGATGAATACAGGCAATTCACCCCCAATCCAGAAGGGGGCGCCCGCAATACTGCAACGCTGTTTGATAACCGCCAGCAGAAGAACAGCGAATGCCAACGGTGACACAGAGGCGCTGATGTTTGGCTCACTGTATTTTATTTTGATAAAGTACCAACTGGCTGTCAAGTTAGCAATGCTGGAACTAATGTGTGTGTGTGTGTGTGTGTGTGTGTGTGTGTGTGTGTGTGTGTGATCAGGCGCGATCACTTCAACTGTTTCCTTATACCAGTAGAATCAACTTTAAACACTTATTGTCTTATTAATAACCACTGTATAAAGGTCTGCTTTTATTTGTGTACACTCACAATGAAAACAAAACAGATTGTATATATATAACATGTAATAATATGTAGTATTTTCACATCAAGATGGATTTTTTTTTCAATTTGCACTACTGTCTTATATATATATATATATATATATATATATATATTATATATACATAGTAGATTACTTTTTTTTTCATGTTGTACCGAAATCGTATCGAACCGTGACCCCCGAACCGAGGTACGTACCGAACCGTGACATCTGTGTACTGTGCCACCCCTAATATATATATATATATATATATATATATATATATATATATAAAAAACTTGTGTGGGTGGGTGTTTTTTTTTTATTGCATTTTTACTATTTAATGAATAATTTCCAAATAATTCCATAATTCCAAATTTGGCATAAAAGCATAAAATGTTACTTAATAATAACATATTCCATTGTGAAAACCTACCCGTTTTATATTGTGACAACATGCCCCGCAATAGTGTTTTATATTATATATATATATTTTTTTTTATCTCAACAATTATGGTGGAAATGTTCTAAAGAACATTGTTTTAACTAGCCCCAACCTCCTCTGTGTGTCACAATTTGCTATATCATTAAAAAAATAATTATATAAAGTTTTCTTCTAAATCATTTTTACACTTTGGTGGGGGAAAATAAAAACAGAAGAAACGAAAGCACACTCAAAGACATAATAAAATAGTACACTTCCATCTATTTTTGGATCGTGGTAGTTGGTCCGCACCGCCTAAGGCTGTGAATTTATTTAAAGAAAGAAAAGCTGACCGTGGCAAACAGGTGCATCTAAATGATGTTGACCGGCACCCAGAATAACACTCCACACCTCCTCAGAGTGATGATGTCATTTTCCTCAGGAACCTCTTTGCTTTTTCCATCCAATTACCAGTGGGCAGAAATAGCCTGATTCTGTCCCGGCCGCGGCTTTGTCAATGCAGGCACATCGGCAGGAAATCGGGTCATTAAATGGAGGAGGAACCCCAGCAGACTGTCAAACATCAGCTGGCTCCTCCGGCCCAAACCACACGACTGCCAATCACAGAGAAAAATCACACAACACCATAAAGAAACAGCAGCGTGAGACGTGGACTTATTCACGCTCACAACAAGCACCCGATGCTTCATTCACACTGTGCTTCTGCTGACCCTCACAAAGAGTGCTGTGATATATGAGATGCTAATATCAAAGCCAGTCAGCAATGCCCTAGCAACCGCCCAAAACACCTTAGCAACCACACAGCAACATGCTAAAACTCATTCTGAACACCACAACAACTGCACAGCAGTGCCATTCGCAGCACTCTAGCATCATGGCACACGTTTTGCATGGGAACCACTAACATTTTCATTCAAAATGTAAATATCTAACTGTATTTGTCGATTTTTACTAATATCTTCTTGAGAACCCTATTTTTTAATTATTAATAGATATCAATTGCTGATATGGCTAAGCTACACAAACACATATAAACTATTAACTATAGATTATAAAATGGGACAGAATTTTGAGCAGTCTAGCAGTGTTTTTTCTGTTCAGTTTAATGCTTAATATTCAATACTTAATTCTTATATTACAATATTTTATTTTGTAACTTTAGATTTGTTCCACAAAACAATGTTTTCCTTTAAAAAAAATGTAATATCTAAGTGCATTTGTTGATTTTTACTTTTTTAGGGAGCCAAAATGTTAGATTTTTTAATAGATATTAATGTCTGATATTCCTATGCTACACAACTGCATATATATACTATAGTCTATAGATTATTAGGGACAAAATGAAAAGTCGAAAAGATGAGTGCCAATAAATGTTTGTTTTCTCTAGCAGAGTTTTACTTAATGTTCAAGTCTTAGTCTCATTTTTTTTCAATTAATTTACATAAACTAATTTGCGATTTACCTACTACAATATTTAGACAACCCCCCCCCCACACACACACACAAAAAATATGTATATCCAACCATTTTTCAATAACAAAAACAGCTTCATAAATTCTTTTTTTTTAACTCAGTAGTTGTACTCTATTCCAGCTATGCTCGTCCAACCTTGGTCATGACAGCCAAAGATTGTGTGACACATTATACTCATTTTTTTTCACACTCACAATTGATATTTGCTGCAGTTTTTGGACTGCATCTCCTTGAGGAATGTCATCTTCTCTTGCTTTTGTTCAGCATGTCTCATGCTCTCACATTTGGGAATGATCTGGAAGAGCTGTAATGTACTGGTCCTCAGATCACCCCTGCACTCACCTGCATTAGTGTTTGTATTCCTCACATTAGCTGTGTTCTGCAGTTTACATCCATTCCGCCCTCTGTAGATGCTGATCTAAGCAGAGACATCATGTGACTCACGTACAGATGGAGCGGGACTCTGTTACAACCCACAGTGAATAAGCACCTACTATCTACTACTATCCATATATTATTATCAATGATTATAAAAAAAATTTTTTTTCTACAGCAGTGTTTTTATGTTCATTTTAATACCAAAAATTAAAGTCTTTTATTAGGATAACTTTTTCTGCTATAATTTCAGAATTTTTACATGTAAACAATTTTTCCAATGTTGTACTTTCATTTCTTAATTTATTATTTCAGTATTTAAAAAAAAATATTTATCTCTTTTTTGCATTATTAATTAATTATTTTATTTTATTATTATTCCTTTTTTTTTTTTTGCATTTTCCCCCATGTGAATAAGCATATTTTTATTTATTTTTTATCATATAAAGTGTGCATATTTACAAGCATCTATGGAAGTTTTGAGAGCAGATCACTAGTGCCAGTGTTTCCTATGGCCAGAGCCTCCTGTTATCTTCCCAGAAATAAAGTGTTTTCTGCCAGCCTCATCAACCTAGCCTCTAGCATACAGGAAGATTAGAAAAATCCACTTACAAAAATGAGATTGAAATTCACTGTGGTATAACATTCACAGACTTTTTTTCTTGTTGTTTCTAATTTTCTTGACAACTAATGGCTGAATTTCCAGCGATGCATTAAAAGAGGCGATGAGCTAAAACACATCAGACGGACGCACTGCACAAAGATCAAACTCTGCTCTCAAAGACTTGCCAGGTGTTCAGTTCCCATCTGCTGTTTAAGCTTTATTGTGTCCTCTCTGCACACACACATACACTAATGAGACAGTTTCAGTCCCACGAGATGTTGTGCAGAAGTAATAAAATGATGGCAGAGAGATCAATTACAAATATAGCCCTCTAACTAGCATCCACTTATCTATCAGCAAAATGAAGATGCCGTTTCACACCGCAGGTGCTAGCAAGATGAAAACCAAGACGCAATGTCAACATTGTGCTTCAACACTGACTGTTTCTGCTTTATAAACAAACTGCATCTCCACAAAGAACATACAATTATGAACATTTCCATTAACACTGACCATGAATTCTAAATTACTGATGAAATCTAAGAACGTCCAAATTGATTGATGATTAATCTATACAGAACAAAACCCAAACCTCAAAGTGTGGCTATAAACGGCTTGAATCATCTGGATTCAGTTTGTTTTACTCAATAGAAAGCACTGTTTTTATGCACACCGCAGTCTGACAATCTAGACTTCGCTTTAATAACAAAACGTGTAACGTCTTCATGCATCACGTTGGCATATTGATGAATGGGACTGACGTCCTTTTAATGCGCATTGGCATCTATGCTGAAGCTAATTGTTTGTATTATTCAAGTTGACCTCTTCACTGACAGTAATTAAGTCTAGATACACTTTATCTGATTTAAGTGAGCGAGTAATTAAAGGCTTTTGTAATACCTGAAAACTGCTCAGTGAGTAAAGATTGAGATCAGAGAAGAGAGCGGATAGAAATGAGCTGCATATGAGCAGAGATGCTCTAATGACATGTTACAAGTAAAATGACATTAATAGTCATTCTGAAGAAAAAATCCATTAGAAGTATAGTCCATACAACTTGTGTGTTATATTCCTTGACTTCAATTGGCACACTATAATTGAAGCCTTGCAGTGAAGTGTGCAGAAACAAGAAAAAAATTATAATAATAATAATGTAACTGATCAATAATAATAGTAGTTGTAGTTAGCAGTAGCAGCCATGTTAATAAATGAATAAAATATCTGTGTTCAAAGTCAATGTCAAACAGATGTGATATTCACAATAATAGTACAAAAAAAACTGAATTTATTTCATAAATTCATAAATACATGCATATTTTGGCTGAAAGATATATAAATATTTATAATCTAATTACAATTGAAAATTCCATATATTATAAAATATATACTATATTATAAAAAAAGTGAAATATGACTACAAATAAAGAATAAAAGAAAAATTTAAATAAATTAATATTTTCATTTCTATACTCATGAACATAGTGAGACCATTTACCATTTTTTTTTATTGTGAAATATAATATTGTAAAATATTATTTTAATTTAATTTACAATATTATATTTCACAATAAAAAAAAAATTGGTAAACTTACTTGGCTACTTTATCATCCACCAAAGTATGAATTCATCTCCCAACAGAGCAAAACCAGTAACCATGATAAATAACCTGCAGGGGAAAGTAATAAGAAGAAGAGTAACAATGGTAATATGAAGTAACGGCAATGTAAGAGTACTACAAAAATACAATGGCTACAAACGGCTGCAGTGTTTTCTGAGATGGCCTTTTACTCTACGCTCCATAATTGGTTTGTAGCTGCATTCTAGTGCGATTGCTCTCTAATGGAGATGCATGCGGCCTCGTGACGGGATACGGAGGACACAACCCTCAGAGAATAGCCTGCAAATCTATTCCTCCACCCGGACATTTGTAAGAGTCATTAAGTGCGTTTAAATGAGGTTGTTAAAACTGATGAAATGAGGCAGTATATTTGAGAGTGGACGCAGAGACCATTTTTCAGCGTTACTCACTCGGGGCGATCATCCATCTTCTGCCACGGATGGCAAAAAGTCCCGCGACCGCAGCGCTTAGGGGCAAATGTCAAAGAAATAAAACGCACGTAAGCAGGCCCATTATGTTGCAATAACAAAATGATGGAAATATTTGTTTCAATTACGTCGCTGCTGCCGCAAATGGGAACACGATGCTCGCTGAAAGGACATGATTTGCTTACAGACGTATTTCGGCAGTCATTTGTGAATTAGTTTCCTTTGTCAACGGAGCATTTGATCAACATACGAAGGGCAGTCGTTCATTTCACAGTTCAGGAGGAAATGAAAGGTTTCTCTGTCGTCCTGCATCAGTGACCCTGGCGTAGCCCGAAGACGCGATAACCCTCGAGGGTCGCTCGATCGATGTGAGCTGGCACACTCGGCAGAGACATGAAGTGACAGAGAGAAACTCAGAGCGGGACAGAGACACACACACACACACACACGCACACACACATACACACAACACACACACACACACACACACACACACACACACAACACACACACACAACACACACACACACACACGCACACACACACAACCAACACACAACACACACACACACAACGCACACACACACGCACGCACACACACACACACACACACACGCACAGGATGAAGGACTGAGCAGGAGAACTGGTGATCATTCACATAAGTGTTTCATCTACTGAAATATTTTATCATGGGAAAACAACTTTTCCTTGCTCTTTTGAGAACTTGTTGTACTATGAAGACTATGTAAAATAGTCTTCATTCTCATTACAACCAAAACATCACAATCATGAGCTCATTACTATATGACCGCTTATGTTTACATATAAACTGCTATTCAACAACACAACGCACCTTGATGAATGAACTATGCTGATACACAGACGTTAGCCAATCATAACAGGTAATTTACATGTCGTCTTAAAGGTACAGTAGCAATAACAGCCTGTTTAAATCGCAAAGACCAAAGTGATGGTGGAAAATGGATGTAAAAAATAAACAGCAGCTGTTTTTGCAAAGGAAGCCTAAAATTAAAAATAGACTTACATGGAAAAATGCAACAAAAGTGTAGAACATGGCCTCTTGTTTGTGGTTTGTTACAGTTACAATTGTATTACAATAATACAATTTATTTTATTTTATTTTATTTTATTTTATTTTAATTTATTTTTTTTATTTTATTTTACCAGCAATAAATATTTTTTGACTTTCTATGAAACTATATGTGCATTATTTATTTGGGTGGGGGAGGGCACTGCAATATGTATTTATTTATTTATTCATTCTTTCATTCATTCATTCATCATTCAACATTCATTATTCATTCATTCATTTTATAAAAATTAGACAATTCAAGAATAAAAGAAATGTCACTATAATATTACTGAACTGTAAAGTATTTCATAATAATTCTAATTTATATAATAAACAATATTATTTTTAATTATTATTATTTTATATAACAACAGTTACGTTACTAATATACTTACATATAATTAATTTTCTGCTTTCAAATGTTAAACCATAGAGCTTTTATTTTGGTAGAAAACCGCAGGGAAACTTCTTTTTTAAATGCTTCTCTTTTGTAAACAACAGATTGGGAAGATGTTTGGTGCATGCTGCCTTTTTAAATCCATTTTCAAAATCTTTGTGATTTAATAATCACACTAATCCATATAGCATTCTTAGGGATTGCTAGAATTAATAAAAAAAAGTCACCAGCCAACTGATGAGTACCACTGTTTCATATACTCACCAACACTGAATTTTAATGTCATTTGGCGTTTAGAGAGTGTTAATTTTAAACATATATACATGTATAAATATCTTTTTCACAACACACACTGCTCACACGAAACCAGTCAACATTATTGTCCAAAAATAAGACATTTTTGCCAATGCAAACCTGCTCAGTTTGAATATTCTCTCTGGATAAACAGGTAACTGCTTTACACTGGTGTACATTAATACTACGTGCCAAACCACACGTTATACACTCCTGCTGTGATCTGAGCCAAGAGAGCATTCAACACATCCTTTAAGCTGCACGAGGCCTTCGCTTCCAAAATTCAGCAAGTTCAGCTGCTAAAAGCGCTTCTCCTTCCACCGCGCTGTTCATACATCTCATTTACCAGCGGCGTATGCAGCTCACATCAGAGCTCTATTCATATTTTTACCCTACATATTACAAATTTAAATGATCTGAATAAAAACAACTGCCTAAATGTTTTCCCTCTCATCACAGTGTATAAATATTAATATTTTTCTCTTACAAGAAATAAATCAAAATGCCGGTGCCTAAAGCGGGAAAATATTACCTTGTAATGATGCCTCACCCTGCCTCTTGAAGGGCACGGCGAGTGAGAGACTCTTTAGAAGACAAAAGAGAGCAAAAAAGGAAACAGAACTGGCTCTGCCGAGACAAGACCGTGACCACACATTTCATATCGGCCCCTTCATAATGGTAGCAATAACAGCCGAGGTTTCTGACTCGTTAGTAGTTTTTAATAAGACAAAAGAAATGTAATTAAATGTTCCATTGTCTCATGAACACCTTGTTCTAACAAAAGGGTCGAACACAAATACTTAATAAAAATACGCTAAGTCTCTTTTAATAATTAGCTGCCATTTGTTCAGAACTAATTAAATTTCTCTCTCAGCCCTGTATTTGTCATAATAACACATTGAAACTTGGAGGCTGTTGATTCAGAAGACAAAAGATGAGACAATGAATGAATATGAAGATATAAAATAATACTCAGATTTGGAAACATAAAAGAGCATTATATGAATATGTAAACAGAGCGTTTATTATTCTCTTTTTTAAATCAGTGTATTTATTATCTTTTTAACTTATACAGTATAAAGGTAATTGAATACAAAATTAACAATCTTTTCCAATTCTTCAGTGACTAGGCTTACAATTTTTGCAAGACATACTATTAGTTTAGAAATGCCTTATGCTTGAACTTAAGGAGGAATTATTTAAAGTAAGCAACAACCTAGAAAAACCTAAAATATCACTAATAATACTTTAATTTATTATTATTTTAATGAATACCTTTACAGAAATGATGCATCAAATTAAAAGTAAAGGTGAATATCATGTTACACTTTTTTTTTTAATTAATGCTTTTGCTTGTTTGTTTTATTCAGACTTCAACAAAGAATCCTGAAAAAATAAATCATGCCTAATATTCTAAAAAAATATTAAACAGCACAGTAGTTTTCAACATTAATAATAACAAGAAATGTTTTTTTGTGCAGCAAATCAGCATATCAGTATGATTTCTGAAGGATCATGTGACACTGAAGACTGGAGTAATGATGCTGAAAAATCACAGGAATAAATTACATTTTAAAATCTATTCAAATAGAAAGATTCATTTTAAATTGTAATAATATTTTACAATATCACTGTACATTTGATCAAATAAATGCAGCCTTCTTTCAATACCATTAAAAAGCTCAAATCCTGTATAATGTATTCCCACTGTAGAGTTAAAATGCTAATTTAAAGTGCATCTGTTAAAGAAACACAGTTGCGTACATTGCTGATGGTGATTGGCTACATTAGTAAAAGCGAATAAAACTCCAGAATTACTAAAAGCACAAACCAGAAAGCTTTAATCCTGATACTTGCGCCAAGAGGCCACTATGCGAGAGAGACGTCCGCCCATTCAACCAGATATTTGCATCTCTATTAGGCATTACTTGCAAACTTTGCTTTTGTGATCTTACAGTGAAAGAGTAAACGTCAAGGACATTCTCCCACAACGCTTTCTTATGGTAATGCCAGTAACCTAATGACACAGTGCATTGTGGGGCTTCTCAGAAGCTTAAAATATGAGCACATGAACCCAAACAGCATCGATTTAATCCCTGATGAATCATAAAAATCTATGTTGTAATACCTTCCCAGCAGCACAGCTAGGGGAAAAAATTACAGTGATAATATATCCCACAGAGTGGAAAGAAATGATGGGGCACTGCCCTCGTTCAAAAATATTTATTGCACTCTCTTGCGCTTTACTCGCTCCGCAAGGGCATGATGAAATACTTCTAATTTCATTATGACCTTCAAACGTCTCTGCTCCATTTGTAGATAACGTTGATAAGAAAGACAGGGGGCACGGGGAAGCACCGTGAAGCGCGGCACACACCAGAGAAAAGTGGCACGCAAATAGCTCCCCTAGAGAGTCTACGGGCTGTTTGCTTTTCTACAGGCACAAAAGCGAGATATGACTCATAAACTTGGCTGATGTTTATGACTGCGACTAACGCTAGCGGTAATGGACTGGATGAATGGAAGGGGTTGCATGCGTGTGAGAGATCGGGCAAATACAGTATGTCAATTCCACTGTGCAATAGTGTCAGGGAATCACAAACATGCTTCTTGAGTATCACACGCAGCTTGCGGCGATCTGCCGGCGCACTGTTGCTTTGAATCGTTTGAATATGGCGTAATTGGCGAATTCGTGATTGTGATGAAGAACGACTGCGAGTTGCTCTTCTACTCAACGAGAACCACAACGGACCGCCATGATTGAGTCGCCCCCAAACTTTCCATGCATTTTAAAGCTTCATCTTTTATTAATGTGTCTCTTATTAAGATGACAGCTCACGATCTGGCTTCTCCTGAGAATTCGCAGGGGTTGAGGAGCATATATGCAAAGAAGAGATGAAAACACGAGCTACGGTACCAGTGGTGGCAAGAGCGGAGTAGCACAGATGTCACTTATTAATGAAAACATGTTCCTTCTACAACCTTCTCAAACTACTACTAACCAGTGAAAGTGCTAAACAAACATAACTGACCAAGATCAGAACTGTTTCAGGGTGCAAGAAACAAGGTTATGAACTCTAAACTATTAAGACAAACTAAAAGTATGGTGTACATGCAGAAAAAGATCTTTTAAAACGCTCCAAAAAGGGGGTTTCTGCAGTGATAGAAGAACCATTTTCGGTTTCTCAAAAGAACCTTTCAGTGAACGGTTCTTAAAAGAACAATTTTCTTTTAGTCTAAAGAACCTTTTAATAATCCAACGAATCATTTTCCACTACACTCCTAAGAATGATTTCACAGTGATGCCATAGAAGAACCATTTTGGGTTCCTCAAAGAACCTTAGAGAGAACAGTTCTTAAAAGAACATTTTTTCTTAGTGTGAAGAACAATTTAATGATCTAAAGAACTTTCTTTCCACTACAAAGGTACCTTTTCTGCAACAGAAGGTCCCACACTCTTAAAAACAAAGGATTCAAAAGAGAGTTGAAGAGTGTGAAGAACAATGTAATGATCAAAAGAACACTTTTTTCCACTATAATGAACGTTTTGTGCAACAGAAGGTTCCACACTCTTAAAATAACCATTATTTATAGTGTGAAGAACATTTTATTAATTTGAAGAATGCTTTTTCCACTATTTAGAACCTTTTGTGGAATGAAAAGGTTCCATGGATATTAAGCGGTCTTCATGGAAGCATCAGTGCCAATAAAAAGCCTTTATTTTTCAGAGTGCATGGATGTTAAATGTTTTCATGGAATCGTGGATTCCAGAAAAAAACGTTATTTTTAAGAATGCATGCTGAAATTGTGTGAAATGTAAAGGTTTCATAGATGTTAAATGTTCTTTATGGAACCATCAATGCCAATAAAGAACCTTCATTTTTCAGAGTGCATAGATGTTCCAGGTTTTTCATGGAACCATAGATTCCAAAAAAGAGCCTTTATTTTTAAGAATGTATGTAGAACTTTTATCAATGCCAATAAAGAACCTTAATTTTAAGAGTGTATGATGGTTTGCTGATCTTTACTCATCTTCCAGCCTGTCCAGATTTGTCTGATAGTTGGTTTTCGATGAGTTTGGAGCACTTTTCAGGTCCACACTTTCCAGGCAAACACTAGGACAAACTTAAACCATCTTCCGGTAAAGACAAAAGTACAGTACATTGATTGAAGGCTTAATGTCTAATAAACAACCAGATGCTTTTACCAATGCAAACAGCAGACATAATGATTCCAGACTCCCAGCAAAGCACAACATCGAGATGGGACCTGAAATGGAGCATTTAGAGCCTGTTGGCCGATGAACATCGATCTTTGTCGCCTTTGCTTGCTCACTGGGGGCTTTAAGACATTAAGGCACAATTTTCTATAAAGCTGCTCTGAAACAGCATGGATTGTGAAAAGCACTAAATAAAATAAATGATATAAAATTAAGTTATATAAGTAAGTTATATAAATGTATTTAAACGTTTATATAAGTATATATAAAGATTCTGAGAGAGAGAGAGAGAGTGTTAAAGATGCAGCAAATGACTACTTCCACTTCCACAGCAATGCATAAACTACAGGCTGCGTGTGCAGCATATTTTTTCCATTATATTTACTCCAAACACAATATTATATTAAACAACGCCAGTCTCTTTGTATACTTTGGAAGGACAATACGGATGAAAGTCTTGCCTTGAACCTTTCAAAATTAAAGGCTATGAAATCACAGCCAATTGGTTATCGATTTCTCCCGCTGCACAGTGGCCCCAAACAAACTTCAACAATGCACTGCTGCTGCCATTAGACGCATCCAATTGGAAATGCAGACAAATGAGCGTGGTGTCTTTCAAAGCCCGGTGAGGAGAAGCGGCATTACTCACCATCGGCCCGTGTGAAGGCGGTTCAATCACTGCACCTCTTTGTTTCAAAATAAAATGGAGATCACGCACGACAATCAAGCCTCTGACTGCAATTTGATATATTTTATGAAATACTTAATGGATATGTTCATTTTCAAATGGCTTTGCTTAGCTATAGCCCTTAGAGGGTAAATAATGGATATGTTTTGTGCAGAACATCCATGTAAAAGTCAATAAAATAGGCAGGCAGGGCAGATGAAAAACAATGCTAAATGCAAATAATACAATGCAACAAACCATATAATAATGCAGTTAAAAAAGCAAATGAATGAGGTTCTAAATATTAAAAATGAATACACTTTGACCTTTTTATTTAGCATATTATATATATATATATATATATATATTAGGGATGGCACGGTACACAGATGTCACTGTTCGGTACGTACCTCGGTTCGGGGGTCACGGTTCTATACGATACGATTTCGGTATAACAGGAAAAAAAAAGTAATCTACTATGCTCGGTTTCTTTTCATTTATTTTGAACAGACAGTAGTGCAAATAAAAAAAAAATCCATTTAGATGTGAAAATACTACATATTATTACATGTTATATATATAAAATCTGTTTTGTTTTCATTGTGAGTGTACTAGAGGTCTTCACGGGTCCACTTGGATCCGAAAACCCGAGGCCCGACCCGAGAGGGTTCGGGTCCAAAACTTCTACGAGTGCCTCGGACACGGGTCGGGTTCGGTATTAGCAGCCTTGGGTCTCAGGTAATTAAAATAAATGTGCTTTTCCCAAAAGGACCCGATTAGACCTGAATTCTTTTAAACTTTCCCGGATGTGTAGCCTACTTGTGCGTTCATGTTAAGTTCATTTTTGAGAAACGCACGTAAAAAAGGAACATACGTTTGTAACCTCAGAAATCCATCTTATAGATATGAGATCCATCAGGAAAAATCCACTCACTTCATTACGCTGTGTGTCAATGAAAGGCTTTTCTTTTTTTGTGTGCAAAAGCCCTTCACCGGAGATGAGGTAAATAACGTTGCACACAAAACTAGCAAATCCATGATTTATTAACCTATCGATTCTTTTTTTATAAAACTATCACGTTTATATTTCAAATCCACTGGTTACAATTGAAAGCCAAACTCAGAAATAACATGTATCCATCAGCCAAAAGTAATAGGCTAATAAATAAGTAAATAAACTGAATGAAAGTAATGGAGCAGCAGCTGATAGTGGATTTTAGGACCCGAGAAGACCTCTAGAGTGTACACAAATAAAAGCAGACCTTTATACAGTGATTATTAATAAGACAATAAGTGTTTAACCCTAAGGGGACGGCTGTATCGCCGGCGATACCAACTCGTTTTTTTTAAGACCAGTGCAAAAGACATTAAAAATACTCCGTCGATTTTGGTCGTACAGATAAGTGTTATACATCAATTGAAACTTTGAAGTGTCTATTTTTTTGGTGTACACTCACGAATACAACAAAACTTTGTGGTTTTGGAAAAAAAAAAAGAAAACAAACAGGATGCGCTCTTTGTCTTCTCCATCTCCGCGAGCTGCTCTTCAAAATACGTCACTAAAATGAACTGTAACTCAGCGAAAACTTAACAAACGGACATGGGAGTTATATCTATAGAAAGCTGGAAGTGTCTACTTTGAAATTAAGTAAGTCTTATCGAAAACAAACATTCTGTGATGAAGTAATCCGTATGAAACCAACACGATGTTCAGTCTGTCCCGTCTAACTCATTATTTCTAATGCGATCCCGCCCCCTCGCGTTCATATGTAAATAACCACGTGAGCCGCGTGCTCAAGGAGACGCCCAACATAAACAAAGCCAGATCGTTCCTCGCGGCTAACATTACTGTTCGTTTCTGGAAGAAGACGCGCTGAATAAAAGCTGGATTTGCCTCAAAATAAGAGCAAGAGTTCATCCAGAAGAGAAGAGCGATCTGATGAGTAAGTAATGTTTCTTTTTTTGCATTAGTTAACGTGTTATTGTGACTCAAACTTGAACGCGTTTATTTTTTTTCCCAAACGACAACATGATGAATGCTACAATGTTTAGAAAAATGTTTAATGTTCACAAATGGATTTAATAGCGTGCTAAACGATAATAATTAGTTTCTCAGATATAAAATATCCTTTTTTTATAGTACAAAGTACATCTTTTGTAGTACAAAGCCATACATACTAGGCTATATGACTACAAAATCATAGTTCGTTTTTTCTAAACAATAATAATTAGTTTCTCAGATATAAAATGTATTTTTTTGTTTACGATAGTACCAAGCATGCGTGAGTCTATGGATACTGAATCATAACAGCTACTATAAATTCATACATACTAGGCTATATGACTACAAAATCATAGTTGTTTTTTTCTAAACAATAATAATTAGTTTCTCAGATATAAAATGTATTTTTTTGTTTACGATAGTACAAAGCATGCGTGAGTCTATAAAACATATATATAAAAAGATGCTCCTGATATTAACATGCTCACAAATGTTTTTTTTTTTGGTTGTTTGTATTTTATTGAATCAGATACCTGCACCACAGATGAATCCTGATGACTTTCTTCAAACTGTTTTCCTCTGAGCGTGCTGTATCAACATCAGATGTTCAACTACACTGATATTATATGGTAAAACAAGCTCCTTGACCACTGATTATGTTTTTTTTCTTCTTGAATCCATGGAAAGTAGCAGAAACACTCAAATAACACACGTAAATATCAGGCATGATTTACTTGTGTCACTTGTTGAACAGAATCTGTTGCAGGAATGACTCAAAGTCTGTTCACATCTCTGTGGTTAGATCAGTGTGCACAATAATGTGTCTTTGACCTTCATTATGTATGTTTTGATTATACGGTGTTGTAAATAAAATACAAATAATAAAAAAAAAACATTTGTTCAATCTCCTCACATTCTCTCTTACCTGCCTCAAAGTCACAGTCACACTGATGGGCCATTAGCAGCCTTTAGGGGAGGGCCCTTTGTGTCTCAGGTGAGAATCACTTAATATTCAAGGACATTGTCACTCCCTCGCATACAGGCTTTCAATCACAAAACATGTCTTAAAATTTTTTAATCAATATATTGTTTTCTGTGAATGAGTAAGCAGAATGATTCTCACTTAATTGTGAAGTAAATATTCTAGCCGACAAGACTGATTACTCTAAAGTCTTATTCAGGACTATTTAGTGTGGGTTTTATGGCCTTATTTCAGCTACATTTTTTCCCCCAAAACTTACTAACCACGCATAATATTTTTTTTCTAAAAAAATACAAACATGTACATCCATCTTGGTCACATAATATTGTAGCAAAGTTTGTGCTGAATACAAAAACAAATACATGTTGGTCATTAGTATGTTATAAGTAGCTGAAATAAGCACAAATATCAGGGCATGTCAAAACATCTCAAGGGCCCCAAAATCACCTCAGTCCCCAGAGGGTTAAAGTTGATTCTGCTGGTATATGGAAACAGTTGAAGTGATCGCGCTGGAGCGCGCGTGTCGCACACATGCACAACACATTAGTTCCAGCATTGCTAACTTGACAGCCAGTTGGTACTTTATCAAAATAAAATACAGTGAGCCAAACATCAGCGCCTCTGTGTCACCGTTGGCATTCGCTGTTCTTCTGCTGGCGGTTATCAAACAGCGTTGCATTGCTGTGGGCGCCCCCTTCTGGATTGGGGGTGAATTGCCTGTATTCGTCATAAGGTCTCATGCACCGAAGCCGAGATGCCTGTACGAATATACGAATACATGTACCGTGCCACCCCTAATATATATATATATATATATATATATATATATGTGTGTGTGTGTGTGTGGCAATGATTTTTGCCATATATGTGTCTGATCCTTTGCTTGAAATGTAAGCTGCATTAGCTCTGAATCTTAAGCTTTTGAAAACTGATATTAATATTTTACCCCACGGGTTTGAAGGTGCTCGTGGTTGCATCTGTTATCTGCTTTCCTTTAAGTTAACCTTAAAGAAGATAGTCCACTGAATGTCAACTTTTACTGTCTGGACCTTTTTTAAAATGCCAGTTATTTATTTTGACAAGGTAGGGTGACCTGAGAGATGTCGCTTTTTTCTGCCAATGAACCAAAATGGCACGACGCCACAGCCGGGCAGGACTGCATTCGGACACTGGGCTTTTTGAACCAGGTCAGAGCTCCTGCTGCTCTTTTTGAAATGGGAGAAATTTGATTGAATAAACAGCGATTTGAAAGGCCTCGGCTTCCATCAGCAGATCTGTCGGACGAGCCAAATGATCGTGATTGAATACAAAATCTGCCAAATGCAGGCTTCAGATTCCAGCGGGCTCATACTGGGATCGCGTTTTAAGCCGACTTGATTTTCTATGAAATTAAAGGACAGGAAAATGAAAAGTCACCCACCGAACCTAGTAGACTTGTATGTGGTGTATTTCTGGACATGTATGACGGCTGTTTAATTGAGAAGAAATTGTATGGTCGAGGTGGAAGTCTACGAGAGAAATTCTTCAGCACAGAAACAGAACGAGACCTCGAATGACTTTTACTTCTTTTGCTCTAATTTCTGCTCATAAGGGATGCTTTCCTGACACTTGAAAACGACCCCAAGGACATCCTGTTGCAATTCAATCTAACATGCAAAATGGAGAAAGAGTTCTTTGTGAAATTAATGGTCCCGTGGACCGTCATTTTTATAGTTGTTGGCAAGAGAACCTCCGGCTATCCGTGAGGTTGCAGTAATGGTGTTGCTTACAAAGAATCTGTCAGTGAAAATGAACTCACTGCATTTCTCCCAGACGTCCAATATAGCGCAGCTCAAAGACAGCTCGCCCTGTACGCTGCTCGAGAGGTCCTGCGCTTCAAAGTGACCTTTTTAAATGGTGGCAAACGAGCCACTGACCTTTTCAGGTAGAGGCAGCGGAACATGATCAAGTGTAACCTCAAATTCACAGATGAACACTGAATAGTAATTGTTCATTCAGAAGAACATTCTCACACACCTACATACAAAACTCTCACTATGAGACAAATAATACACTGCTTGCAATATAAGGAAAAACATTTGAACCCTTTTAAAATAGTTTTTTTAACCCTGTATGTACTTATTAAATAATCTATCTATCTGTCTATCCACCCATCTACCCATCCATCCATCCATCCACCCGTCTATCCATCTACCTATTCAAATCTCTATCTTTCATCAATTATCTATCCACCCATCTATCTATCCACTCATCCATCCACCCAACTACCCATGCATCTATCCTTCCATCCATCAGTCTACTTATCTATCTGTCTACCCATTCATCCATCCATTTACCTATCCACCGTCCATCCACCCATTCATCTATTTATCCATCTGCCTACCCATCCATCCATCCGTCCATCCGTCCGTCCGTCCATCCACTCCGCTACCTATCTACTGTCTATCCATCCATCCTTCTACCCTATCCACCCATCTATCCAACCGTCTACCTATCCTCCAGTCTATCCATCCATCCATGCATCTACTTATCTATCCATTTACCTAGTCATCCATCCATACCTCCATCAGTCCACCAATCCACCTAATTATCTATCTATCCACCCATCTATTTATCTACCTAGCAATATTTATCTGTCTATCCATCCATCTATCTATCTATCTATCTGTCTATCCATCCATCTATCTATCTATCTATCTATCTATCTATCTATCTATCTATCTATCTATCTATCTATCTATCAATCCATCTGTCTATTTAGTCTACTTCCTTGCATGCACCCTATTTGCCACATTAATTCAATTTCAAATAAAATTCAGGACTTGAAATGGAATTTAAAATGGAATTCCATTCTAAACTCAATTCTAAATGGAATACCACCCTGGCTTCCAAACACTCTCCTCAAACCCTCCTGCTGTTCCATCAATATCCATGTTACCGATTAACATAAAAGCACTGTGAAAGCACACAGCAGTAGTTTGTTGCCTTTACCTTAACACCTGAATGTGTGGCATCCCATTACCAAAAATAAACGTTCCTGCAGATGCATTAGCCAGCAGACCCGATGGTTCTACAGATCCGGTGGATGGGGATCTGACTGCTGGCGCCAGAGACCGACACTATCAGGCATTACATCTCTGCCACTCAGAAACAATGGATGAACAAACCAATTTCACACAGGCATGCATACGGTCAGGCCGGCCGCAGCTCCTACAAGCGCCCTCGACAGGGAAGCACTCGTACCGCCCAGGACGAAAGGTATTTGCAAACGGAGACAGAGCGAGTGAAAGAACGAGGGGTGGAGAACAGGAAAAAAGCTGACATACATGCTGCTTATACGCCACATTTCTTATTTCTACAACTGTTAGAACTGTCAGTTCCACAACACAGCCAGAGGAAAAAAGAACAAGATCTACACTTGTCTTCCAGACACTCTGCCAGAAACACACTATTAGGGCAATACTTTTGCAACTCACTCAGCACCGGAGCTCGTCTTTTGGTGCCGAAAAATGCTAATCAGCTTGCTACCGCCAGTCTCTCTTGTAGGCAAGGTGCAAGAGGTTCATAAACAACCTCCACAGTCTCTTTCTGCAGCCAGAGGAGTGTCTCTACGACACCACAGATGGGCTTTGTCTTTCATATCAGACTGAAAAATCAATCTCGCGGATTTCACAGTGAGACTGTCAGAGTTTTCGACAAATCTTCCACACATCTGATGCCCATAACGCCTCGAGGCCCTCTCTCTCTGGAACATTCTTCAACGGAGTCTCGCTGTCAGGTCCACACTGAGCTATTTATAGAGAACAGAGGTTTCCAGATTCGGATCCAAGATGACCGTGTAAGGCCTACAGCAGGGCAGGTCCGTCCCACGCGCTCCCCTAAGGCTCTGACCTTCTGTTCATTGTAACCGTCCAAATCGGCGAGACCCTACCGACTGTTAAAAAAAAATAAGACAAAACAAAGCTGACGGGTATGGGGTAGTGTTGCAAGAATATACAACATTTTAGAATGATTTCATCTGCTGGAATGACTCATTCTGTTTTTAAGGATGCAAAATCCAATAGACACCAGGGATGTGCAAAACGACATGCTTTTAAAATTAAATCGCAAGCAAGATCACTTAAACTAAGTCCAATTAAATGGTCTTTAGAAAGCACTAGTGGGTTTTAAAGGGATAGTTCACCCAAAAATTAAAAATATGTCATTTGCAGTCCTGTTTTATTTAAAAATCTGAGCTATTTGTGTTTATTTATTTTTTTGGTTTGTTTGTTTTGGGTGATGTCTTGTTAATTTTGTATTACAGGGAAAAATTCAATAAAAATTATATATAAAAAAAACTAAAAGTGTGTCATTTACTCACCATCAAGTTGTTTCCAACCTTTATGTTTGGTAACCAATATTCTTCTTTTGTGTACAAACGAAGAAATACAACTCATACAGGTTTGGAGAGTGAGTAAACGATGACTGAATTTTCATTTTTGGGTGAACTATGCCTTTAACATAAGACGTTTTCTATTGTTCAAAAGAAACTATAAAAAAGTGCATTGGATTAGAACAAAAGTATGCTTGTTTTTAAATGTTGGACTAAGTCATCTTGAACTAGAATCTGAAAACCATTGTATAAATAAGTAAATAGTCCTATATCAATTGCTTAGTGTGGACCTGATAGTAAAACTCTGTTGAATATCAAAATGGTTTACTGAGACTGGTGTAGAAATGACTTGACTGACCTGCCCAAAGCACTGAACTCCATTCAACATTATCGGGATGAATTAAAATGCAGATTGTGAGTCTGACCTCATTCATGCTCAAGAATAAAAGGAAGCAAATCCACAGTCATAGTGCAACTATTGCTGTTAATACATAAAGTAATTATTTACATGATATGCCAGTTAAATCACAATTAATTGTATTATAAAGTTTGAAAAACATCCCCAAATTAATTAACTCAAAACAGTATTTTAGCAGAAAAAATATATATTACTAAAGTGATTTTATAAGTCAGATGTATAAAGGGAAATTCAAAGACCTTGAATTAGAAAAAAAAAAAGTATGCAAAACATGAGATTACAAATTCATGGTAATGAATATAGCACTTGTCACTAAATTTAACCTGTGAAATGTACTGTACACCCACAACTCTGCATGAGCTCATTTGCAGAAATACAGAATACAGATTCTGTTAACACAATTAGAATGGCGTATTTTGTTTCCTGTTGTCATGTCATCTGAGTTGAAGCCCTGTTTGTGTGTAACTTCAAAGGATAAAAATAACTGGAGACACAGCAAGAAACCACTGAAATAATCAATCATAAATATCAAGTTCTACACTCTGATGAAAATAATAAGCATTATACTATTGCACTAATGACATCCTAATGTAATAGTGAAAATTCATTTATCTACATCTGCTGCCAATTCACATGTGTAATGAGATTAATATAATTTTAATAGCACTGTCTCATCTACATTTCTCCAACCTATATTTGTTATCATATGCAACATACATAGTATATTTAATCACAATCAGTATTCACTGAATTTACACTGGAAAAAAATAAAATAAATAAATAAAATAAAACAAAACAAAACAAAACAAAACAAAACAAAACAAAATATATTTTCATACAATAAAACATTTACCAAGCCACATTGTTTCAATCCCAGTATACATTTTCCCAACTATTATCAAAACTATTTCTAAATAAATACAACAAAACATTTTCTTGCGACCTTATGTGAAGTATTATGACAAAATGCATTATGAAGAAGAATTGGACCTGTTCTGCAGGTGCATTAGAGCTAATATTAGCATCATGCTATATAAGACAATTTATGAGATTAATAGTACACTTTTACTCAGAACTCACTTTAAACCACCATCGAGTGTTTGTAATAACTTCATTTTGCGATCACGTGGAATTTGGTCGTTTACTGTTGTTAAAATATGCTATTTATAGCTTTTTTTTTTTATCGCTGTACAAATTAGCATTTCAGATGTACACATTCATTATTGTTATGAAAATATCCAAATCTCAAGAAAATCACATACAAACCATATCCTATCGTAATCGTGTGTTTATTATCTTATATAATCTATAGTGGCTGTTGTCATGTTTATTTCTGCTGTGTAAAAGCCTTAACATGTATGCTCCGGCTGAAACTCACGTTGTTCGTGATGTTACAACCGTCTCTCCGTGGTTAAGTTGCCAGGTATACATTCCAAGTATAATACACATTAGTAAAAGGATCTATTTTCATTTTTATTTACCTATATACACTTTGGGTGGTCGCGGTACATTATACAACCCCAAATCAGAAAAAGTTGGGACAGTATGGAAAACGCAAATAAAAAAAGAAAGTAGTGATTTCTAAATTTACTTTGACTTGTATTTCATTGCAGACAATATGAACACAAAATATTTCATGTTTTGTCTGGTCAACTTCATGTCATTTGTAAATATACATCCTTTCCTGTCATTCAGACTTGCAACACATTCCAAAAAAAGTTGGGACAGTAAAGCATTTACCACTTTGTAATGTTGCCATTCCTTTTCACAACACTTAAAAGACGTTTAGGGACTGAAGACACCAAGTGATGAAGTGTTTCAGGTGTAATTTTCTCCCATTCTTCCAGCAAACAAGTCTTAAGGTGGGCAACAGTACGGGGTCTTCGTTGTCGCATTTTGCGCTTCAAAATGTGCCACACATTCTCTATTGGAGACAGGTCGGGACTGCAGGCAGGCCAGTCAAGTACCCGTACCCTCTTCCTCCGCAGCCAGGGCTTTGTAATGTGTGCAGAATGTGGTTTTGCATTGTCTTGTTGAAATATGCATGGACGTCCCTGGAAAAGATGTCTTCTTGAAGGCAGCATATTGTGCTCCAAAATCTCTATGTACTTTTCAGCATTAATGGTGCCATCACAGAAGTGCAAGTTACCTTTGCCAAAGGCACTGACACAACCCCATACCATGACAGACCCTGGCTTTTGGACTTGTTGCTGGTAACAGTCTGGATGATCCTTTTCTTCTTTGGTCCGGAGCACACGGCGTCCATTCCTCCCAAAAAATACCTGAAATACTGATTCATCTGACCACAGTACACGTTTCCACTGTGTGATGGTCCATCCCAGATGCCTCCGAGCCCAGAGAAGTCGACGGCGCTTCTGGACACTGTTAACATAGGGCTTCCTTTTGGCACAGTACAGTTTTAACTGGCATTTGTGGATGTAACTACGTATTGTGGTACTTGACAAAGGTTTGCCAAAGTAGTCCTGAGCCCATGTGGTGATATCGCTTATAGATGAATGACGATTCTTGATGCAGTGCCGCCTGAGGGATCGGAGATCACGGTTGTTCAGCTTAGGCTTGCGCCCTTGTCCTTTACGCACTGAAATTCCTCCAGATTCCTTGAATCTTTTAATTATGTTATGCACTGTTGAAGGTGAAATATCCAAATCTCTTCCTATCTTTCTTTGAGGAACATTGTTTTTAAACATTTCAATAATTTTCTCACGTATTTGTTGGCAAACTGGCGATCCTCGGCCCATCTTTGCTCCTAAAGGACTAGACCTTTCTTGGATGCTGCTTTTGTACCAAATCATAATTACAATCACCTGTTGACATCAACTGTTTCAAATCACATAATTATTTAACCAATTTACCTCATTACTAGCCCTAAATTGCTCCTGTCCCAACTTTTTTTGTAATGTGTTGCAGGTCTGAATGACAGGAAAGGATGTATATTTACAAATGACATGAAGTTGACCAGACAAAACATGAAATATTTTGTGTTCATATTGTCTGCAATGAAATACAAGTCAAAGTAAATTTAGAAATCACTACTTTCTTTTTTTATTTGCGTTTTCCATACTGTCCCAACTTTTTCTGATTTGGGGTTGTAAAAGCAGCCCAAAAAAACGCAACCCACGGCTCTGTAATTTTTCCCGCGACTGTATTTTCAAAATAGCCCACAGGCCACTTGTGCCACAGCCGTTACCCTGACAACACTGTTCGCTGTATCCTCATCACACACTGATAGATAACCTTCCACGCTGCAATGACGGGAAGAAGTTGGGGTCAATCCTTTTCAAACGATTAATTTGCGTAAAAAATAAATAAATTACGCATTAACATTTTTAGATTATTCGTATGCGTTAACGCGTTAATGTTGACAGCCCTAATATATAAATATATATATATACACATACAGTATATATATATATACACATACAATATCTATATATATATATATATATATATATATATATATACACACACAGTGCACAGCATAAATGAGTACACCCCCTCTAATACTTAACAAATTGAGCAATTACTCTTTACTTAGATGACATGTTAGGGTTCTTTGGAGATATAATGTTCCAACAAACCTGCTTGATCAATTACCAAAGAAGAATGTCAAAATTATTCAGCAAAATAAGATTTTCTTATCAAAGTGATAAAATGTCACCACTAGAATTACCTACTGTAGCCAAAGCAAAATAAACTAAAAACCTCTTCCAAGGCCCATATTTACAAAATAGAGACTTCTGGGAATCCATACTCTGGTCTCAAGAGACCAAATGTTCTGGTGTTGCTAGAGGAGGAGTACAGTGAGAAGTGTTTGGTACCCACAGTGACGTTCAGTGGTAGTAAAGCTCTTATATAGGGATGAATGAGTGCTGAAGGTGTGAGGGAGTTGTGCTTTATCAACGCTGTCATGAATTCACACACTATTGTGTGATGTAATACAAAGATGCTACCCTCCCCTCATTCCCTGCATTATTGGGCATTTTTTCAGCATGACAATGAAGATATTCATTCTCCCAAGGTGAAAATCCTTCAGTGGACATGTATTTCACTCAATCTTAGCACTCTTGAGCAGCTGTGGTGGATTCTGTAGAGACGAGCTGAGGAAAACTCCCCATTAAAGACCAGAGGATTCAAGGAGGTCGTCCTCCAGGAGTTAAACAGGACAGATGTGAAGATTTGTCATGAACTTGTACACTCAGTGCCAAGAAGGGTCAGAGCAGTATACTTAAAGTTCTGGAGGACATACTAAGTACTAGAATATTATATATATAATATATATTATATATTATATAATATATATTATATATATATATATATTATATAGTATATGTTTAATACATTTCAATTTTGCCATCTTTCCATGAATTATATTAGTGATCATTAAGAAAATACATATTTTATATTTATTCAGAGGGGGTGTACTCATTTATGCTGTGCACTGTATGTATATATTAATGTATATATTAGTGCTGTCAATCGATTAAAAAATTTAATCGCGTTAATCACAGTCATGGACTGTGATTAATCATGATTAATCACAAATTTAAAATACTAGGATTTACCTGTAAATGTCTTGAAATAAAGAAATGCATGACAAACTAGTTTAAGGAAACAGAACCTTCCACACCTCCGCAAAGTATGAGACATAATCCTTATTATTCTTTTGTTTTTTTTCAGCCATTATCAGTCTTTATACTGGCAATAAAACGTTTACCAAGCCACATCACTTAAATCCCAGTACACATTTACCCAACTATTATCAAAAGTATTTCTAAATAAATAGAACAAAATATTTTCTTGCGACCTTACATGAAGTATTATGATAAAATGCATTATGAAGAAGAATTGGACCTGTTCTGCAGGTGCATTAGAGCTAACATTAGCATCATTCTACATAAGACAGTTTATGAGATTAATAGTACACTTTTACTCAGAACTCACTTTAAACCACCATCAAGTGTTTGTAATAACTTCCTTTTGCGATCACATACACTTTGGGCGGCCGCGGTACATTATATAAGTAGCCCAAAAAAACTGCAACCCACAGCTCTGTCATTTTTCCTACGATTGTACTTTCAAAATAGCCCAATTGTGAGGGGAAAAACCCCGACCCTGGCAACACTGGTTCGCTGTACCCTTTTCACATATGAGTATAATATCTCTCGCGCACTGTCTCTCTCTCTCTCTCTCGCGCACTCTCTCTCTCTCTCTCTCTCTCTCTCTCTCTCTCTCTTCTCTCTCACACACTCTCTCTCTCTCTCTCTCTCTCTCGGACACACGCTCTCTCTTCGCTCTCTCTTCGCTTCACTTTCGTCTAGCCGGGCGCCTCATAATCACACAATCTAAAATTACTAAAATTACTAATATCACATAGAATTTAGGGTGGATAGTGTGTACATTGGGACGCAGACAATGATTACCTTCCGCGCTGCGATGACGGCAAGAAGTTGGGGCCAGACCTTATCAAACGATTAATTTGCGTTAAAAAAATATTAACGCGTTAAACTTTTTAGATTAATCACATGCGTTAACACGTTAAAGTTGACAGCCCTAGTATATATGTATGTATATATGTATACATTTTGATTTATATTAACAACATTTTGAAAATATTTTTGAAAAATGTATCCAATGGCAACCAACAGAAATACACTACCCGCTGTGTACAATTACCGTCCAACTGGGCTTAAATGTCTTTGATGTGGCAACAGATCAAACAAATTAATTTGGGATTGGACCGAAAAGGCACCGGAGCCGTTTGGAACTGCCTTTGAACAAAGACATGGCGGAAAGACATCTTATGGATCCAAACCCACAAGGCACAGTCAGATCCTGTAATTCATGTTTAAGACAGGAGACGGCACGGGGAAAGTAATTGGTTTGGAAATTCCGTACAGTACATTTACAGCATTGTGTCTCCTGAGGCCTGTTGAGGAACACTATGTGATGAGTCCTCCAAACCTTCCCACCAAAACCCTCCACTTATACAGCACACTAATGTTTAGCGCAGATAGCACTCGTCTGGAAAATATCCTGCATAAAACTGGCTCCAATGTTCGATTTCTGTGCTTTATCTTCACTGTACATGTCAAATAAAGTATGTTAAGTACAACTGACAAAGACTCTTTTTCTTTCAATCATATTTTGACCTCAACACATCAAATTCTCATAGTCTCAGGAACAATGGGCTCTTTCCTCCATTCAACTCTGATAAAGAAAAAGAAACGTTTTGAAGAACGTCAAGTTGGTTTTCTATAAAGATATGAATGAAACAGAACAAAGATATGTATTTAAATTTAAGTCTTCAAAATCGGAACCTCATCAATAAAAGATCCCAGACACTCAAGATGTTACACTATCAGAATTACGCACACACGGTTAGGAGTTTACATTAGCTTTACATTATAGCTTCAAGAGTACAATTGCAGCAAGCCAATCTAAAGCTTCTGTAAGACCAGACATGAAATTGGATTCATATAGGGAAGGCTTTCCTTTTAAATGAAGAAAACACAGACGTGATGGTTGGATCATGTATAATTAGCAAAGAAGAACATGGAAAGGAAAAACCAGGGCAAACAGCTAATCGGTCTTTCAGACATACCAATTTTCCAATGAATGAAGAGTTTCTTGGTAAATAAGAGTTGACCACATGTTATTCTCTACAACACTAACTTGCCTCAAATGTCATTTTATAAGACTGGCTGTACTTTGTCTGCACGACTTGCCTATTTGGAAAATTCCCATTAAAATGTGATTTTATCCAGCAAAAAAGGCATTTGTGAGCCTGAAACATGAAATAAATCTTATTTTTTGGAAGGTTAATGTAGTTGTTAAAGCTGTTAAAACGTCGATCTTATTATTAACAATCTTAGACGAGAGGGTCGGCTTCATTCAGGTGCCGCGTTATTAACTATTTAAAAACATGGAAGAAAAAGATTAGAAGATCAACAAAGAAGGCCCATATTTTGACCCTCAAAAATGCCTTCTGCTTCTTTATAATCAACATATGAATAGTAAATAGAGTATTCAAGGCCAGAACACTAAAAAGCAGGAAGCCATTAATATTTCATCTTCATGACTTCTGAAGAGGAGCCGGGTTTTTCGCCTCTTTCCGTTGGAGATTTAAATGGCATAGAGCGATAGATGACAGCACTGGGGACTAATGATTCAAATGCCACTGCCATGTCGTCACTTTTTCTCCTCACTCCCCTGAGACAAATAAACGAGCGGTAAATATCAAGAGGAAATGAACGCAATCTGTAACCTGTGATGTATAATCCCAGAAGAAGCCAGGACACCATGAATCTCCACTTTCTCATTTGCTTCTTGTTGAATGTGTTTACAGGAACGTAACTGAAGCAGGCAGAAACCGCGTGTTTTTTGACCTTCAGCGCGTCTCGGTAATGAAGGGTAGCTGCTGTGTTATTAATTACCTGATTGGTGAGCTCGAATTCATCCATGAATTGGCCGCGAGCCTCATCCATTGAGGAGGCACCTCCCATATCAAACTGGGTTTTAAGCTTAAACAAAGAAAACACATTACCAAAAAATACATTAAAAGTGATCCATACAACTATTTTTCAAGTCTTCAGAAGTTTTGTGAGAAATTAAAATTTAAAGTGGTATTTACTGGTAATCTTTCACCTCAAGTGCTTTTAATCACAACTGGATCATTGAGTCAGTAAACTGAATCAGTTCAATTCATCAATGAATCATTCAGAGATAATCTGTGAACTGGATCAACTGAAAAGTTCCAACTCTAAAGAATGACTCGTTCACAAATTGTTGAAAAAATTAATCGTTCACTACTTCTTGATAACTTTTATTTTGGTCTGTTCCTCACACAAAAACATGATATGTTATATATAATATATAAAAATTATTTATACAATTAATAATTAGTAAAAATGTTAATTCTGTAAGAAACAGGCTAAAATTTAGAGCGGTATTCACTGATATTTACCTCCAGTGATATTAATCACATTGACTGGATCATTGAGTCAGTAAACTGAATCAACAGGAAAAGATCGAACTCTAAAGAATGATTGATTCACAAATTGGACATCACTACTTCTATAAACAACTTTTATTTTGGTCTGTTCCTTGCACAAAAATATTATGTGCTATATATAATATGAGAAAATAATTTGATACAATTAATAATTAGTAAAAATAGTAATTCTGTTAGAAACAGTTTACAGCGGTATTCACTAATATTCAGCTCCAGTGCTATTGATCACTATGACTGGATCAATGAGTCAACTGAATCAGTTCAATTCATCAATGAATCATTCAGAGATCTTTTGTGAACCAGATCAACTGAAAAGATCCAACTCTAAAGAATGATTTATTCACAAATTGGGCATCACTACTTGTTTTTTAAACATAATATTCAATGAATTTTGGACTTTTAAACATAATTATTCATATTCAATTGATAACTACTTTTATTTTGGTCTGTTCCTCACACAAAAATATGCAATTATTATATGTTATAATATGCTATGCTATTATTATATGCTATTAATCACTATTATGACTGGATCAGTGAGTCACTAAACCGAATCAGTTCAATTCTTCAATGAATCATTCAGTGATCTTTTGTGAACTCCAAAGAACGATTCATTCACAAATTTCACATTGCTACTTCTCTTTTAATCACAATTTGTGTCTGTTCTTCACACAAAACATTCCATTCCAAGTCATTTGTGACAAGTCACTTGAAATCTTATTTCCCCATTCATTGTGATTGCATGGTAACAGCAACCACCACAGAGCAACACACTGACAGCGAATTACAACAGTCTTTTCATTTTGGGTTGAACTTTAAGCTCTTAGTGCAATTTTCATTGGAGTGATTCCTCTACGAAACCTCATGCTGGGAATTAGCGTTAAACATTTGGCAGTTTATCTGCATAATTCTGAGGGATCATAAAGAAATCTTCTCGAATGAAATCATCTCAATGACAACACTTCTGTTCAACTTTACAGTAAAGGTTGCAAGTCAACCAAAGTTCACGTCTCCCCGCTGAGCCGCCCTTGGCTCAGAGACGCTTTGTTTCCATCATTCATTCATTTTCTGCTTCACACTTGCAGCTGGTCGGCTTTCTCTCTCTCTCTGTATATGCACACTGTAGTACACAACACCCTTGAAATGTGTGAGGGAGAGCTAAAGCCTTGAAGTTTGGCACTCATTAGGGTTGTGACGGTGAGGAAATATTCCCACCGGTTAATCGACGTGTGACAACACCGATAATACCGGTATTACCGTGGTGGGGGGGTCGTTTGAGTTTTCCCTCTTTTCCTAGCTTTCCTTCGGTTTTAAATAGCCTGTAAGCGCCATGCACCTGTTACTTTCAGCCTGTTTAAATTCAAGGCAATTCGGCGTCAAGCAGTTGTTTGTTTTTAGTTGTTTGAGTTTTCCTCACTTTCCTTTGCTTAAATAGCTTATAAAAGCTCCGTGCTCGTTTTACTTTCACTTTTAAATTAGCTGCAGTTGGGCATCAATTACTTGAATTCAATTCAAGCAACAACAAAATACAACGTAGAACTTTTATTAACAAAACGAATAAAAATACACCATGCTATATGCCTAATATAAAATAACAAATAACTTATAAAGTTTAAATAGGTATACAAAACTAAAAATCAGTAAAGAATGAGGAACAGATAATTATGAAACGTAGAACATTTATTAGCAAAACGAATAAGAAAGTTTGGAGGCACGGACGGCATACGCCTTTATGTAAAATAATGAAATATGCACAGTTTAAATAAAATAAAAATCAGCATACTGTGGAACCAAATAAATGAGAAACGAATGTTTTAAAAAACTTCCATTATCACTTTGATCAGTGGTTCTAACGAATCCGTCACGAATCCAGATGCGGTCCACCATGTTACAGTCTATGTGCTGAACACAATTAAAAAATAACTTTCAGTTTTACAGTTCATTTTAGTTTTTACATTAATTAAAAAATTTACTAAACAAATATAAGCTATAATGTTATGTAAAATAATTTAGTTTTTCATATATTATTTTCAGACATGAGCAGATCTATGTACTCATGTAATGTTACGCATTTAACGAACACTTACAAGCGGCACTTTGGCAGAATTCAATTCAAATAGTCATCAGCAGCCATTAGTTCTGTAAAACTGAGCATCAGAATGAACAAATTTGTTAAGGGAGAAAACGAAATGTGGTAAATGCCAGCGAAGGAACGCGTTCAAACAAGAATAGCATCAGCATCAGCAGTGAAGAGAGTGCTGGACTCTCGGTTTGCCTCGCACCATACACTTGAAGATGTTCAGGTAAAAAGAAACACCCATAGTTACTACTTCAGCAATCATCCTTAATTACAGACATGTGGCGAAACATCTCTGGAGAGAACCTCAGATTATTTCGAAAATGCTTTTCATATTTGGATCAACATAGGCTACATTTGTGAACGCACACTTTCTGCAGTGTCGCGCGTCAAGTAACGCTTCCGCGCGCGTCTTACAGACTGCAACGTCATTGTGCTGTTACTCCTTTCGAGCAGAATTTCACAAAATTGGTCAGCTCCCGACAGCGTCAGGTGTTTTATTAATGGTGAGTAGAATTATTTACTTATTTATTTCAATAAATGTAATCATTTAGATATCATAATATTTAGGCTATAAATAATATTATAAATCTGGTTGGTTTGTATTGATGACGTAATATGTAAATGACATGCGTGCGGCCCGTGAGACTTGCACTTGGACCATAGTGCGGCCCAGGTTGAGAACCACTGACTTAGATTAATGGCAGAAGTCAACAGGCTTTTTCAAAATCCAAAATATTTTTAAAACAGGCACTTTTACATTTCGTTTTGAAACTCTTCTGCCATCTCACCTCACTCTTCTTGTCTGTCTCACCTCACTCTTCTTGTCTGCACTCTTCTTGTCTGCTTGTCTGTCTTGTCTGTCTCACCTCACTCTTCTTGTCTTCTCACCTCACTCTTCTTGTCTGTCATCATCGTCAGTCAGCTCTCCTCATGTGTGAGTATGCGCGACATTCAGCAGCCGCGTTCAGCTTGTAGTGTCCTTTAACTGTGACGGTGAGGGACGGTGCAAGTGACGTAAAGCTTAACACCTATCACCGCCAACAGTCTATGCCTAGCACTCATATTGATATGAATTGCCCCTCACATCATTCTGCGTAAATTTTCCCTCACTTGTGTTGTGAAAAATGCATGTTTATTCAGCTATGAGATCTAGCCTTCAAACGAAGCTGCTGACAAATAGGTGCAAAACTATTAGAAAACACTGAATTGGCAAAAGTGAATTTGTCTTTAAATCCGTAGAAACATGTTGGAAGCAGTTGTGGCCAATTGGATTTGGCACAGGCAAATGTAAAAGTGCTTTTCCAAAATGGTACTACAAAACAAATACATTTGCATTTCCTGAAGAAAATGCCAGCGCTTGCAAAAGCAACATAGCATAGTTTTTGGAGGTTTTGAAAAGTTTTTGAAAAAAGTATAGTTTGAGGAAGCTTGTTAAGCCAAATAGTCTATATAGCAATGCCAAAAAATATTTAGACAATTAAAGTGAAGTTCTGATTAACATTGCATGAAAATTGCATGTTTAAAAAAATGGCAAAAGGTGGGTGAATACAGATTTGTATTCAGATACAGATGACAGATTTATTTATTTATTTTGGAAGAACTATCCTTTTAAGACAAAAATAAAAACAAAAATGAATAAAAAAAGAACGCCACTGAAAAAAAAAATGAAAAAAAATATATATATATGTATATATATACATATATATATACATATATATATATATATATATATTTTAAAATGTAGAAAAAATATAAAATATATATTTTTTACACAAGTAATATACAATTAAAGAAGTTCTGGTTAACATTGACTTCTATTGCATGTAAATCGCATGTTTAAAAACATGGCATAAAGGTGGATGAATACATGGTGACTATTTATTTATTTAGTGGAAGAACTATCATTTTAAGACAAATGCAAAAGAAAAAAAAAGAAAAGAAAAAAGAATGCCATTGAACTAAAAAATATCTATATATTAATATATGTATGTAATAGAGTACAAGTTACACACACAAAACCCCACTATTTTCCAATTACAATTCAAGGCCATTAATTCATATTCAAATATCTCTCATTAGTGTTTCGTATATGAAGCCACTGTTCTTTATGATTAATTGCCTCATCAAGATTTTGTGAAAGGTCAATATTTACGGACACAAAGATGAAGACATTTCATCATATGAAAACATGACCGATATCCCTTGAAGACAGAGATAAACATTTTAATCAGAGCCGAGAGGATTTTCACTCGGCAAGGGCATTACACACACACACACACACACACACACACACACACACACACACACACACACACACACAGCTGAACATTTCCACTGGATTTCTGAAGCATTTCTGAAAAATTCATAATAACATCCCTTCTGGTTAAATCCAATCATGTACTTCTGTTAAGAGAAAGAAATGTCATATTGCATGGATACTAAAGTAATCTATTGGATCTTGTCTTGTACAATAAGTTCTTGGGTCTCGTGTATGAATGTTTTATATGCACAAACAGGTTTTGTAAGGAATAATTAAAGGCGGAACACTGCATTTCAAGAATTCAAGAGTCAATTACTCCACTTAAGCTACGGTTATCAAACGCACGTCTATTAAACATGTTTATCTGAAGACATTATTCACTTTTTCATCCCTACTGACGTCACCGATCAAGTATCCTGCCCGAAGCCAGTTATTATTTAGAAAGAAACATTGAAAAGTGATACAGAACTGCAATGGCGTCAACAAACCTGTCACGAAGAATAGAAAATTAATCAACAACCTCAAAACCTCCGTCAACCAATCAGAATCAAGAATTCAACAATGCTGCGCTGTAAACAAACATAATCAGCACAAACGGCTGCTTGTGTGTCATGCACCAGAAGAGAACCAAATTGCTTTTGCCAATAGAAAACACTTGCTTTTCATCAATTTGCGATGTGGAAATGGCTCTGACCAGCGCTGCGAGTTGACCCGGGTTAACCCGTGATTCATGCATTTAACTGATAATGGAGTAGGAAACAAACTCAAGCTGTGTGCGGTGGTTGGTCTCTTGCAGGTAATCTCAAAGTAATGTGTCTTGAAATGTAGCATAACTGGGAGAGAGCGTACAATTTGATCCATTCGGCTATCAGATCATAGTATTTCATATTTTCAGTATGCAGGATATCAACATACAGTGATACAGATCATATGTGTTTATGTGTGATTTTGATTTTGAAGGATCGTGTGACACTGAAGACTGGAGTAGTGATGCTGAAAAATCAGCTTTGCATCACAGAAATAAATTATTAAATTATATTCAAATAAAAAACAGTATTATAAAAATAGAAAACAGATACTTTAAATTGTAATAATATTTTACAACATCACTGCTTCTACTGTATTTTTGACCTTAAACTTTTGAAAATGAGTGTACATGGTACAAGTATGTTAAGTTTTGGTCATTTAAACTCCAGTGTTTCATCTCTCACTCTCTCTCTGTGTCGTACCCATAATTGACAGCCTGCATCTTTTCTGCAGCATTTCACTGGTCAGCATCTTTAAAATGGCTTCATCACAGAAACTACGGGACATACAGAAGCAGATGTACTGACAGCCGCCACAACATCTCGTCACTCAGCATTCAATCCTTTGTTAGCGACACCCACACAGAAATCATTGAGCGTGCATTTGTGCACAAGCAAACTATAGTCAAAGTTCTGTAAGTCAAATCATGGGATCAGTTTACTGGGACGGTAAATTGAAAAAAGTTAAAAAAAATATATATATATATATTTTTTTTTTTTAAGTTTTAAAGATTATTGCAGTACATTTTAAAAGAAAATACTATTTCAGTCTTTCTACTTGAAGGTGTTCATGCCTTTCCTGTGTAATCATTTGTGAAATTTACTAGCAATTTAATTGTATTTTATTTCTGGGTGAAAATTGTTTCAAAATAAATAAAAAATTTCCTCAGTGTACCTTATGAAAAATACCATAGTGCAGTGATGCTAATTTGAGAAACAACATGGTGCCATTTTGATACAAAGAATACCATGGTACAAGGTAAAATATTTTTTGATACTTTTTTTTATTAGTAATACATATAAATAATTAGTGCATCGATCTAGTGTGACTCTTTAATCCAGTGGTTCTCAAAAATTTTGACTCAAAAGCCACCAATTTTCCACAACAATAGACCTCAAGATGGAACAAAACGAAACGAAACAAAACAAAACAATGTTTTAGAGCTTGTCACAACTAGGAAATTGAACACTGATAAAATGTATAAACATGTCAATGGAATTATAAGGTTTGATTTAATTTATATGACTTTTCCAGGTCTAGAAATCACTCTTAAAATTCTTTACAAAAAAAAAACGTTTTTGAGAGATTAAATTAAAATAAGAAATGTCTTGATTTTTGTTTTACGTTGCTTGAACTTATTTTATTCTTGATTTTAAGTCATCTTGCCCCGTAAAAGTTTGCTGAGGCTTCATTACGGCCCCTTGGTTGAGAACCACTGTTCTAAATAGACTATAATAAACTTTCTCCAGCACTCCTGAGTCCTGCAATTATGAAAAAATGTCTCTGTCAGCGGCTGTGGATTTGCAGTTACGCTCGGGGGAATAAATAAATAAACAAGGCATTACAAACAAAATGAATTACAAGAGGAGGCGAGTAAATAAGCTGCCACACCTCTAGTTCAATTAAGAGTCGTTTGTTAGTTCTGAAGTATCGTTAGTCATGACAGACAGCTCCAGCAGATGGGCCTCTTAAAGTTACAGTAGCCGTGTTATTTATTGTTCGCTGTGTAGAGTTTGTCACAAAAAGACGTGTGAGCCGTCGCGAGGGTCCCTCTCCATCTCGCTAATTAGATGCCGATCTGTCTTGCACACAAAAACAGACTCACAAACAGTATACTGTAAATCAGCCACACAAACTCAATCATACGCCTCATACCTGTCAAGATTAAAAACAAACACGTTTCCAGATAAATACGCAGCATTCAGTCATTAACTACACACACACACACAATTTGCCTTATTAGACATCCATGTCATAAGCAAGGAAAGACGAAAGACGAAAGACGCTAGATAAATCCTTCTCATGTCTTTCTGCCGCTTTTGCTTTTATATTTATCTGAATAGCATCTATGAGCTGGACCGTGGGCAGAACAACATGGAGACTTTGATGACAGATGACAGAGAAAGTGTCGGTCCCTCAAGACTCTACCGTGTTCTGATGAGTTTCCTTCAGGCAATAATTAAAGAAAAGCGAGGTAAACACAATCCCTCCAGTGCTGGAGACTAACTAACTAAAAGTAGCAATGCTGCTAACTTAAAAGAGAACTTCTGTCATTATTTACTCGCTCTCATGTCGTTCCAAACCTGTTTGCTGCTATTTTTTCAGAGGAAAACAGAAGTTGAAGACATTTTTGAAGAATGCTAGCACAACAACTAACACAAAAATGTTGTGAAAGCAATCTTCCACAAACGCTACTTTTTAAAAGCTCACCAAAGGTGCATTTATTTGATCCAAAAACAGCAAAAACAGGAATATTGTGAAATAATATTAGAATTTAAAATAAATGTTTTCTATTTGAATATTTACATTTTTTTATTTATTCCTGTGATGCAAAGCTGAATTTTCAGCATCTTTACTCCAGTCTTCAGTGTCACATGATCCTTCAAGAAATCATTCTAATATGACGTTTTGCTGCAAAAGAAACATTTATTATCACTACTCTTTTAAAAATAAAGGTGCTTAAAAGGTTCTTCACATCGATGCATAGAAGAACCATTTCTGCTTCCACAAAGAACCACTCAGTCAAAGAACCATCTCTTTCTTACTTTTTATAATCTGAAGAACCTTCTTTCGCCACAAAAAACCTTTTGTGAAACAGTTTCTTCAGACGTTAAAGGTTCTTTATGGAACCATTTAGACAAAAAGGTTCTTCCGTGGCATCGTGAAGCACCTTTATTTTTAAGAGTGTATCAGTATTGAAAACAGTTGTAGAAATGGTTTTGTGGATTTTTTTTTTCAGGATTCTTTGGTGAATAGAAAGGTTTGAAAACATTTATTTAAAATAGAAATTGGTTGTGCTGCTTCATAAATTGTTCTTTGATAAATAGAATGTTCAAAAGAACAATTTATTTGAAATGGAAATATTATGTAATAAATTACTTTACAGTCACTTTTAACCAATTTAATGCATTTTAGCTGAATAAAATATCATTACTATTATTATTATTATTATAAAAACTTTACTGACCATACATTTAGTTTGTTTCGTTGCTTACAGATAATAATATCAATGTGTTTCATTATATCTTCAAAAAATGCCATTCTGAACTCAAATGCTATTGGTTACATGAACCTGAATAACAGCTCTAGCTGTAGCTGTAGGAAGGTACTGTTATTATGAAATTATTTGACATTATAGTTATTTTCCAAGTTAGGACTTTCAATGTTAATTCTAGAACTTTTCTGAAACTACTTAATTTGTCATGATGTAGAAGTGTCTAAAACATTTATAAAGTTGAAGTATTTCCACAGTTATTTTCAGAACACTTCAGAAACTACTTTGCATGTCTCTACAATATCAGAATGACAATGAAGCTCACGTGTCTTGATTTAATTTGTCATGACGTAGTCACAATTATGTACAATTATTATGATATGTATTTTCACAATATTTAAAAAAAAATGTATCTGTGGTTTCTAAACTGGTGTATGATTTACTCTGAAACACTTTTCACTTAGAAATTACTAGCAAATTTCACAAATAATTACAAAGAAATGGCAAGCAACACATTTAATTAAAATTAGAAAGTGAAATACTCTCCACATACAGCGGAATGACAAGAAAGCTCACTTAATTTCATTTATCATGATGTTTAAGTATTTTCCCAATACTTCTAAACTTCTTTAGCTGTGGATTCTAGAATGAATGAAAGAGAGCTACATATCAGTAAAACAATTCATTCAGACAGTTCATGTAAATGAATCAGTTCAAAAAGTAACGATTCACTGATTCAAGAAGTCTCTTTTACAGTTAAACACTGCTGTTTTACAACAATCTTTTGATGTATTTAGTGTAAATGATACCTCTGGTTTCTAGAAATGAATGAAAAAGAGCTGCATTTCAGTGAATCAGTTCATTCAGACACTTCATGTATATGAATCAGTTCCAAAAGGAATGACTCACTGATTCAAAGAGTCTCATTTTCAGCTAAACACTGCTGTTTTCAATTTTACCACAATTGTATTTAGTGTAATTGCAATGCTGTCATAATCATGATTCATTCATTCAAAAAACCCTCAGTTTAAAAGTCAAAGAAACACTGATCTGAATAAACTATAAAAAGTTTATATTGTACACAAACAATGGTGTATGATTTACTTTGAAACACTTGCTAGTAAGTATTTCCTTGTGAAGCATAATGCAATAATCTTTGTCGTTTTTAAAGTGTAGTAACTTGTAGTGCAGCTAGCTGCTTTTACAAAATACTATTTTTAGATTAAAAAGTTGTTTTTCTCTATACTAAATCATGCATCAGAGGGACACGTCAAAGTCAAAGCAGAACTCCGCTGTCAGCATCCAACTGCTGGCGTTCGCCCACAGGGTTAGTGTTAATACAATCCACATAAAGCTAAAGCATTTGGTTTGATACTCACAAAGCTTTCTGGCCACAGAAGTCCCACGGAATTCACTCAAGCGCAGAAGTTGAAACAAAAAGCACCGATGTGAGATGACAGTAGCTGTAGTTGGAGATGCCAAGATTTTGAGGCTGTATCGCTCCCTGAAGTGGGCTTCAAGCGAGGTAGAGAAAAGCTGGCAAGCCCTTCTGCCGGGAGACTCGACTGATTCAAACCAAGAGAAATTACCCCGAAAACGACCAAACACCTCCTACTAGCCACTAACGAGACCTCAAGTGAACAATACCTTCAAAATGTGTATGTTTTGCGGGTCTGGAACAAAGGTCACGTCAATCACGGCCTTATAAGAGCGTGGGCTGTGAAAGCCGCATGGCAAGTAGCTGGTAAACTGTCTTTATGCATGAAATCAAAGTGAAACAGACGCTAATCTGATTAAACGGCATGAAGAGTGAAACAACGGTTCATGCTTTTCTCGTTCCTTGAACTAATTCTCCAGAATGGCATTCATCTCGACTCAAATAGCAAGCTGACGGCTTTTATTTCGTGCCCACAACAGACTCGACAGAGCCACGGGCTTGGGCTTAATTCGGCCCATTGCTCAGAGTTTCTTATTTGCATAATGAAAGAGAAAATTAGCGAGGAGAAGAAGAGCGGGACCAAATGAAGCAATCTGGCAACGTGAGCGAAATGGAAATGCACAGGAGTGATTTGAATGTGGATTTTGCGGCTTCTACCTTTACGACAGGTGCCGTGGCGGACGCGATGGCTCCCGAGCGCTTGGCGGCGAGGTCATTGCTGGCCGACGTCACGGCGATGGTCACGGGGGTGGGAAGCAGGGACGGGATGACCGGGAGCGGGAGGAGTCCTGGCCGGTTGTTGCCGTTGGCCACAGGGGGCGCTGAGGAGCAGGTGCTGTTGCCCACGCCATTGTGAAGGCCGCTGGTGCGCTCGCGACGGTCCCAGGGGCCTCGGTAGTCTCTCTCAAAGCGGTGGTGGTGTCGTGACATCACTTCCTCTTAGAGGATACGTAGCACTGTCTGCAAGAGAGCACACAGAGAGAGCGATAGCATTGATTATACCCTGTCAAAACACAGATAGAAATAGAATGCACCAAACAAATCGAGCTTCTTGGCAGGTTTGACGTGCAACACAACAAAACTCACCACAGACATCTCAATATCTGCCAGACAGTAGTTAAAAAAAGGATGAATTTTAGACTGGCATCATTTCAGCTGAGTGTAAAAATAACACGTAAGCTTTTAATACTAACAAACGGGCTCGTGATTGAGCGCGGCTTCTTTGTGTGCGGGCGACTCCCGTGAGTGTAAGATGTGTCATCTTTGGTCACTTTTTAGATTGACCAAAAAAGTGCTTACTAATCAATTAAATTTATTAAAAAAACTAAAAAAACATTCAAATTTAATAAATAAATAGACTTTAGCAAAAAAAAATAAAAAATACATACATTAAATTAAATAAATACAACTACATTAAATAATTTAAAATTAAATAACTAACCAAATAAATTTGAATTAAATAAAAAAAATAACACAAAAGTAAATTAAAATGTAATAAATTAGAATTTAATAAAATAAGAAAAAGAAATATGTAAAAATTAAATAAATAAAACTACATAATATAACTTAGTTAATTAAATAAAATCAGTTAGAATTAAACTGAAAAACAAACAAATACATAAAATTAAATAAAAATAATGTAAAATAAAATAAATAAATTACAATAAAATAAAATAAAAAAACAAATCAAATAAACATTTAATAAATATATAAGTTAATAAAACAAACAAATAAAAAATTAATAAAAATAAATATATATTTTTAAATTAAATGAATAACTATTTAACAAAATATATATAAAATATTTAATACTTAACAAAAAAGAAGATACAATTCTAAACTCTTAATATTTAACAAAAAATAAATACATAATTTTCAATAATGATCTTTTAAGATACTTAAAAAAACAAGTGTGAAAGCATGTCAAAACTTCTCCAGGGCCCCAAAACACCCTCAGACCCCAGAGGGTTAAATATGAAAGAAAGAAAAAACAGCAGAAATAACAATTTTTTTTTGTTTGTTCGTAAGTTTCAACAACTACTGTATGCTAATTTACAGAGTAAACTAATCCTAAACCATTTCAACATTTATTGTGTAAAATGATTTCAAACAATTCTGCACACAAATTATGACCATACCTCAGCTGAGCCTTTTATAGATCACTTTGATTTGCATACAGTATGTTTGAGCAATGCATGTTTTCACACACACACACACACACACACATGATAAATAACCCATCTACTTATTCTAATCCAGCCTCTGCCAACCTTTATTAGAGGAAAAATGAGAAAACGAGTGTTTATTTACAAGACCCACAAGAAAAAACACAAGTTTACAGGAAAACTTGCACTCTTCCAGATGGCTAAGAGATCCGCCCAACCATCCAGAGTTGTCCTAACAACTAAAATTGTACGGCTCCAAGGCCTCGTGATTGTAATTAATCTAATCAGCAGTTTTATTGAGCTTTATTGCTGATAGCAGTGCAGGACACGCTACGAGCAAACAATGAAGCAGCACCGGGTTGGCTTTAGCGCTGTGTTAGCGCCTGTGCTAACCTCATTTTCCGTTATTTGCAGCGGCTTCTTTATCTTGTCGTCGTCCTCCACTGACATCCACATGTAATAACTCTGGAGACCTGAGGTTGGGAGTAGTGTTATTAGTTTCTCTCTTTGTACGTGTGGGAACAGATTAAGCTGTTAGTCAAATAAGCCACTTTTGGCCGTTCTGCTGTTCTGCAACAAATTCAGGATTTATTGCACTTTGGCTAGCGCTTTTATATTGGAGTCAGCTAAACAAGACAGAAGTGTGGAATGAGGTTTACTACAGCTGTTGTTCGGTATTGTGGCTTTCGACCAAAAAGAGTAAACAGTATGTGCTAGAAATAATCAGGACATACAAATGCTTCTCTTAATATCAGCTCATTCATATCGAAAGGAATCATGATGAATTAAATAATATTGAGGAAGAAAGAATAATAAACATTGTTTTAAAATAATCATTACTAAAACAAATCTCATGAAGTGAAATAGCTTGACAAGCACAGATTTCTTTCCCATATTTCCAATTTTAAAAAGTCGCAACCACATAGAATACAGTATATGTAAATAAAAACATACAGGTGTGTATTATATATATATATATATATATATAATATATATATATATATATATATATATATATATATACACACACACATACACACACACACACACATGCATATCAATTGTTTCATGTATTTTTGATTTGTGTATATACACATGTATTATATATACATAAAGTATTAGCAATTTAGCATACACAAAACAATACTTTATTACTGTGCAATAAAATTATTTATATACTTTTAATTTGTTGATAAATTTTAAATATATAGAATTTTGTGAATGTTAAGTGTTAATAATTTAATTTTAATAGATTAATAAATAGATTACTATATACAATATAAGCCTTATGACAAAATAACTCTCTATAGTCTGGTGACAGAGAGAAGCCCTGCGTGACTGCATTTCAACAACAAATGAGATCTTCAATCCATCCCTTGTAATTACACTAAACTAAAACACACACATATAAGCACACACACACATAGTACAGTACCCGCTAATGACACCACTGCCATAATTGCATTGCATGTTAAAAGCACCACATTAATTATTCATGTCTTTTAACAGATTGGCACAGTTATATAGATGCATCTGTCGCTGTAGATTCACACTAGACACATGGATCATATACTGTATATTTTCTACATGCAATGCACTGAAAAACAGAACAGAAAAACGTCTATTAGTTTTGGCTTTAAATCATTGCAAATGTTGGGAACTGTGATGTGAAGTGCATTGCTGATGGAGATACTTATAGTTATTATGACACATTTAGCCATCAATTTTACACTTTTGCCTATTTTATCTCTTTTATTCATGAAAAGTAAGTCTGCTGGGCTACAGCTGGTCTATAGGAAGCTAGCAGTGGAGACAGACATTTTATCAGGAAAGCCTTTCCTTCAGATCCAAATAAAGCAGCTGCCCATGTAAAAGCAGCTCCTGCAGCGTCTCCTTACACTGGCAAACTACAGCAGCTCTGGCTTATTTTCAGTCTGTCGTGCACGCAAAACAACGCTCACATGTGATCCGCTGTTGATCTACTGTCCTCTGTGTAAACACACCTATATTTGCAGCCTGATATGAGTCACACGCAGGGTAAAAACTGCTCTAGATAGGCAAAATGCAACTCTAATATAATTGGCTCATAACACAGAGTAATAGCTGCTGAAAATTCAGCGTGCAATCACATGAATAAATTACTTTTTAAAATACAATGGAAAAGTTATTTTAAATTGTTTTATGTCACAATAAACAATTATTTTATTTTTATATTTATTTACCTTATATTATAATTGTATTAATATATAAAACATTTAAAGGTAGATAGATAGACTTCTAATCAAATAGACTAATAAAATAGTAATTAATAATCTAATATAATATAATATTAAATAAATAATAAACATAAAAATGTATAATAGTAATGTTAGTTATATTAATGTAATAATAATATTGTGAAATAATACAATTAAAATAACTTTTCTATTATACTATATTTTAAAAAGATATATATTTAAGTTAAGTTATTCATGCAAGTTGAATTTTCATTCATTGAATTTTACTCATATTAATTTTTTTTGACATATAAAGTCAATTATATTATATAGAATATATATAAAAAGTAAATAACTAAAAGATTCAATTATGCAACACCTTGAAACCCCCGATACATATATACATATAAATAAAATGTTGTTGTTGTTGTTTTTTTTGGACAGAGGTGAGTGCAGGATCCTGATAGAAGATGATTCCTGATGATTTGAAATGAAGGCCAAAAGAACCAGAAATGAGAAGAGAGGACATTACAGCATAGTACTATACAGTATATGGATGTGTAATATAAAAAAATTAAATATACTAAATAAAAGAGTAAAGCAGCAATGGGATTAATTAACCCAAAATACAACTCTTAAAGTTGGTCGAAGCAAAACACACAGAAGTTCACGTACTGGCCAACAAATCAAGATCATATCAAAGAAAGAGTGATGGAAAGGAAGATGAGAGAGAGAAAAACTGAGACAGGCCACAGGAGAGAGAAAGAGATCTGGAAAAAAACAGGAATATAGTGGACAGGAAGTGTGAGACAGACAGCAAGAGAGTGAGACGGGGCAGTGAGAAACACAAAACACACAGCACGATCAGCAGAGTCTGATCGAGCAAATCAAACACATACAGCGCAATCAGTGCAATACAATTCCCAAACCAACGAGTCGGTTCATTTGAAAGGATCAAAAACACAAGAGTAGCTCGGCCCATTCTTTTAGTGAATCAAACACGTACTGTACAGCCAAAAAATGCAAAACAACTGATTCCTGCATGAATGACTCTGAGGAATCTGTTCTTTTCAGTGAATCAAACAAATATATCCCAACAAACACCAAACAACCGATTCCCAAACAAATGACTCTGAGTCTGTTCTTTTTTAGTGAATCAAATCCAATTACAGAACAAATTGACTCTAATGAGTGAGTTATTTAATGTGAATAAAACACATACATCACAATTGGTGTAGCCTGATTTCTGAATGAACAAATAAGCACATACAATAATGATAAGCAAGGCCCATTTATTCATCAAAAGTCTGTGCAAACATTAAAAATTTAATATTTAATTTAATTTAAAAGAATAGTACTAAAAGAATTGTTAATTGAAATGGAAGGAACCCAGAATCATCAACAGAAATCGGAACTGCAACTAAAAGATGTTATGATTCCCATGCTAAATACAGTAAGAGCAAGACAGGTAGAATGAGAATGTGAGACAGATAACGAGAGTCAGGCACTGAGAGAATGAAAGCAGCATGAGAGAGAGAGAGAGAGAGAGAGAGAGAGACAGACGGGCTGAACCTCAACACTTGACACTCCGGCTCTGTCAGTGCTGCTCCTGTCATCTGCTGCTTTTTTTCTCCATCTCTCTCTCTCTCTCTCTCAGATGCTGGGGGATTGTGAAAGGGAAGCACGGAGTGCTACAGTTTTTTAGGAAAAGAAACCCTTGAAACCGCTCCCTTCAAAGCAGCGAATCCTGACATGATACGAGCCGATGATGTTCTTCAACAGACTCACGCTACTGGAGCGCGGTAGAGCACAGCTTGATGAGTCCTGAGCTTTGCGTTCCCCGCAAGCCAAATACCCAAACAATAGGTACACATTAAAAAATCCATACACACTCACACACGCAAACGCTCGTGATTCACTACTGCCAGCTACGCCAGGATAACACAAGGCACCGTGAGTGAATTTGAAATAATCGCAGAGCCTGTCGGTACAGAAACAGCCAGGGGCGGCCGATGAAGACTATCTTTAATTCCCCGTCTCACGCTGAGGTAAGCTGCACTCTTTGGAGAGAGAGAGAAACCAAGAGAAAGAGAGAGAAATCCAGCGATAAAATAGAGGTGTAGGCAATTCTGATCATTCACACTGTAGCTCTGACAGCCCTGCGATTCACTCCGCGCGGCTATTTTTAGAAGAACTTCGAAAGGCCACAGAGCAGGATCTTCAATTTATGAAGCTGTGAGACTTAAAAGGTAAACTGCAGAGAGAAAAAAAACAAGAGGGACGAGAAAATAAACATGGGTACACAGAAAAATGATATAAAGCCCAACATCACCTGCCTGCCTTTATTTATGAACACTACGGCTGTCAATTTAATGCATTAATTATGTGGGATTCATTAATGTTAATTAATATACTAATGCACTCCCTTGCATTAAATGATAATGTTAGAGTCAGCATAATATTTTAAATACTATGAATGAAAATAACTCAAGATTTCATTCAAATATACTCAAAAACTTGGCATCATGGCAGCCTGAAGAAATCTTTTCAATCTTGAAATGGGTTTCTGCTATGGCCATTTCATGTGCTGAACTTACTAACATGGATGAATCTATCTATTCTGTATATGATATATATATTATATATATGATATATATATTGTATGTATATTTATGTGTGATGTGGTGTGTGTGTGTGTGTGTGTGTGTGTGTGTGTGTGTGTGTGTGTGTGTGTGTGTATTAGTGCTGTCAAATGATTAATCACTATTAAATCGCATCCAAAATAAAAGTTTTTGTTTACATAATATATGTGCACACTGTGTATATTTATTATGTATATATAAATAAACACCCATACAGTATATATTTTGAAAATATTTCCATGTATTTCAATGTATATATTTATATTAATATAATTGATATTATATATAAATATTTTAAAATGTATAAACATAACATATTTTTCTTAAATATATACATTCATGTGTGTGTTTATATATACATAATAAATATACAGTACACACACATATATTATGTAAGCAATAACTTTTATTTTAGATGTGATTAATGCGATTAATTGTTTGACAGCACTAATATATATATATATATATATATATATATATATATGTAGAATAATAAAGGCACTAAATCCATCACAAACTCAAATTTGAAGCTTATTATATTTTATTTTATTTTGTGTTATATTTTAAATTTAAATTAGATTTTATTTCAAGTGAAGACATTTTTCTTAGAGTGAGATTGAAATATTTTTTATTTTATTTTATTTGACACTGTATGTCATGTCAAAATGAATATAATAATATATTATATTGTATTCAGTTTGTTGCTAAAAGTTTGGGGTCTTTTTTTTTTAAAGAAATTATTTTTATTCAGCAAGGGTGCATGAAATTGATCAAAAGTGACAGTAAAGACATTTATAATGTTGCAAAATGTTTTATTTTGAACTAGTTTTCAACATAAGAAACATTTTTTGAGCAGCAAATCAGCATATTAGAATGATTTCTGAAGGGTCATGTGACACTGCAGACAAGAGTAATGATGCTAAAAATTCAGATTTGCATTCCAAGAATAAATTATATTTTAAAATATATTCAAATAGAAAACAGTTATTTTGCATTGTAATAATATTTCACAATATTACTGATTTTACTGTATTTTTAATCAAATAAATGCAGCCTTGGTGAGCAAAAGAGTCTTTTCCCAGCAAATAATCACGATTAATTATGATTAATTCATTGGCATAATTAAATGAATTCATTTTTAATCAATTGACAGCCCTAATAAAAAGCACTGTCACTCAAACAGAAGTGACACTTGCACTAGGGCACAGACAGACAGACGTCACAGCTTTTACATCCCCTTTGGATTGATTCACACACACACTCATGACCCGACGGGGTCATTTTAATCAAAATAACACCAGACTCTTTAAAGAGCCCCATTATGGGACGTTAGGAGTGCAATAAATTTGATTGACTTCCTGTCAAGCAACATTCCACTTCCACATAGTGAAAGACAGAAAGAACGGCCTTGTTTAAACCCGTATCATCTCCTGTGAGCCGTACCGGTGCCGTTTTGTGTTGGTTACTCGCTCTCTGTAAACAACTAAATGAACCAAAGTGACGTTTGACAGACACACTAACACACGCCAGGATCGCCGGCCTGAAAACCATCAAATTCTGACACTGACTGAATGTGCAAACGAGGACAGTGTGCAGTTGTGTAACGTGCTGGCATCAGTAGTGAATGAGTAGATATTCAGTTCCTCCCAAGGCACAGGGGACAGCTGCGTTTCAGAGATTATCTTATGTGGAACAATAAACTGCGTTATAAAACTGATAGTTCTGGCTGTAGAATGCGATTGGATGAGCCACGTGAGAGGACGGCGTAAAATAGTGCATATACACACACCTTTGAGTGCACATGAGTTCTGTATTGATTCTACTCATGTGGCTCAAGTTACTGGTTGAAGAATGGTTCAGTGTGATTTTTATGACTAATATGTTTATTTATTGGTGCCTTGCTTTGCAATACAATGACTACGTTTACATGCACACGAATAATGCGATTATTTCCAATAATCAGAGTAAGGACTTAATCGCATTATGATGTTTACATGTCAAGAGCAAAGCTCTTCACTCCCGTTTACATGCAATTTCCATTATTCTTATTATTCGCGAATTGTAGTTATTTTTTTACTGCCATTATTCACGTACCTGGAAGCCCGTTTCCGCCACTGAATAAAAAATAAAATAAGGTTATTGTGACGTTTTATCTCACAATTCTGACTTTTTTTTTCACAGAATTGTGAGATATAAACTCGCAATTGAGAAAAAAAAAAGAATTGTGAGTTTATATCTCGCAGTTTTGACTTTATTTCTCAGAATTGTGAGTTTATATCACACAATTATGAGAAAAAAAGTCAGAATTGCAAGTTTGTATCGCAATTATGAGAAAAAAAAAAGAATTGAGAGTTTATATCTCGCAGTTTTGACTTTATTTCTCAGAATTGTGAGTTTATATCACACAATTCTAAGAAAAAAAGTCAGAATTGCAAGTTTGTATCACGCAATTATGAGAAAAAAAGTCAGAATTGTGAGAAAGTCGCAATTACCCTTTTTATTTTTTATTCAGTGGTGGAAACGGGCTTCCATACGTTCCCCACTGCACAGCACAAATGATGGACTCAGAAAGAGCAGGTGTGTTACTGGCCGCTGTTTTAATTTATTTACATCTAATGCAAAACACTTTTGTATGGTTGTATTCAATGCTTTTTCGGCGCCACAGAAATGTGACGGCAATTTGCTTGCGCTGCCGTCGTGTTCTACTCACCGTTTCTGGATGAGGGTAAGGAACAGAGACTAGTGGCAGCGAGTGGCAGCGAGCGTAAAATCGCAGTACGCCACCTATGTGAATACAATTATGCTTGCTGCGATTATGAGCTTAATCACATTATTTAAATCGAAGTATTGCGTTTACATGAGGTAATGTTTAATCGCAATATTGCCAAAATCTAATTCTAATTGCATTAAGAGGGTGCATGTAAATGCACTCAATGACTCTACCATAGTTAAAGAAGAAAATAGTCAACATTTATTCACCATCATGTTGTTTTGTGTCACAAATCTATGAAGAATATACTTACTACTTCTTAGCTTTTTTGGAGTTAGACAGTATGAATCACCGCTTTGCAAAACATCTAAACTTACAGCAAATCATACAGGTTTGGAACGACATGAGGGTGGACTATCACTTTAAGATGCAATACTCTACTGCGTTCATGCCAGCATTGGATCTGGTTTCATTTTCCATTTGGGTTAAAAAAAATCTTTATCAGCCTCCCAAGAATTCTTGCTTTGTTGTTGTTTTTTTAACCTGTTAAAGATGCAAAATGCTGTGTGTTTTTAAAGGACTCGCGCAGAAGGGCAAGCATCGGTTATTAGAACACATCAAGACAAAATGAGCTGTGCATTTTGAAATCTCTGCAAATGGCACTCCTTATTAATATTTATAAATCTCACTGAAATAAATAAAAACATTGTAGATGCAGGAATAAAGAAAGAAATCAAACAAAAGCAGGGTTGATGAAAGTAGAGCCCCAAAACCTTAAAAACACATACAAAAAAACTAAAACACATCCGATTCCTGCATAAAGCACAGTTTGTAAAAACACAATTTTTGCCTATTTTTCTCTCACTTTGCTTGTGAAAACTCACATTATTATCAATAAAAGTCAAGAATTAGGCAGACGTGTTCCAACAGGCGAATGCAAACTTCAAATTCTGCTTATTTAAAGGAAAGATCTGCAAACAGCAGTCACAGAGATCAAACTCTCTCCCCAATGTAAGAATCTGTCATCACCTCCCACTCATCAGAACACAGTCTGAGACAATGCAAAGAAAACAAACACATATGAAGACTTCTGCATGCTTTAAAGAGACATTGATTTTTAAAGGTATGGTGACATAATAAAAATAAATAAATAAATAAAAGTGGTAGTAGAGGCAGCATTCATTTGAATCAAATATTATTCTTTTTTTCAATAATAATAATAATAATAATAATAATTAGTAGTAGTACAAATTATTCATTTATTATTATTTTTGTACAAAATTATTTAAATTGTGATTATATTAATTTAATATAAATAGAATATATTATAATAAACAATTTATTTTAATTATTAATTTTTATTTATTTATTTTATTAATTTATTCATTTTTATTTATATACTCATTCATTTGTTTATTCACTTATTTATTTTTTGCAATGTAAAGTTTTTTTTTTATCCATGCCAATATGATTTCTGAGTCATGAATCTTGATATGCGAGAGAGGGGGAGGGTTTGGAGGGAAACAAAGCATCATTCTCTCTTCTAAATCGCTTAATTGTCACTTCAAGGCAAACATTTGTTCTGTGCTGAGACAAATCTTTCATGAGCGACAACAAAAGAGTCTCTGGCCACTCGAGCTGCCCAACCGGTAGATCCAGCGACAAAAAGACCTTTATGCTTTCAGATTCCCAAATTACATTTGATCCCAACTGTCAGAGCGGTGCGGTACAGAGCTAATGACTGCAGCAACACATCTTGAAAATGTGTGCCCGGTGTCAGCCCAAATCCCTGAAAAATCTGCGCTAACATGTAAAACTATGTGCTGTAACATGTCCGTGTGGTGTAACAGACTTGACCGAGAGTCAATTCATAGCTCATTCGGTCAAATCACACTGGACATGGCTGTCTGCTTCAGTTAGTTGGGCAGAAACACACTGCTCTGTAAAACTGAATCCCAGTGCTGGTAATCACTGAACTAACTAAACCTGTCAACTTAACTACATTTTCTGTGCACTACATTTACTATATGCTGTTTGCTAAATAACAAGCAACAAGCTAAGCTACTATATATTATTAAGCAGCAATACAGCCCCTGACTCATTTTAGCAAACTGGTTAATTTGCATGATTCATTTCAATGCATGGATTAAAAAAAAATATTCGCCAACTCATTTGAATCATCATTCAGGAGTATTCCTGCACATATATCTCAACCCTACATCTAAAACTCAGTGTACTATTATTTTTATTAGCTATCAGACACACTATTTTTTACCTTATTGTTGATAAAAACCAAAAACCAAAAAAAGCCCCAAAAAAAAACCCTGAGGTTGGGTGACCTAGCAACCACACAAAACACAATAGCAACATCACACCAACATGCCAAAAAAATAAAAAAATACTCATTGCATCTAAGCAACTGACAAACATTGCCAACCACCAATGGATCATTGAATCATTGACTCATTGATTTGTTCAAAAAGAGATTCATTCAGGAATGAAACACCACAGTGTTGCTCTGGAATCCACAAATATTCTGCTCCAACTTTTTTGGAAATATTTTTTTTGCGAAACAGAAAAAACAAACAATATTGTGTCTAACATATAACTCACTCAATATTAACTTCTTGTTTGTTGAACTGTTATAAAATTAATATCACATTTGCGATCATGCTCAAGCACTGATTTTCGAGAAATGGCAGTCTTGCTAGTGTTATATTATTTAACTATATCACATCTTATAAATATAAAAATAAAAACCCATACACACATTGTTATTTTTTTTCTTTTATAACTTGAATTATAGAGGAATTCTAACAGGTTTCATCATGCAGTGAATACTTTTTGACTCTCAAGACATGTTTTTGTTCATTGGTCAATGCAACGGTCAGTTCAGTTGGTCAATGCAATGCAGGTAGTTTTTTTTCTTTTCAATTTTTTTAGTATTTTTATTAGGGTAGCTTGGTTAGATTTATGCATTTATACATTTACAGTCAAAATGCAACATTCTGGTCAGCTTGATGAAATATTACTTTTTACCATACAGGAAAAACATGCACCAATGAATCATGCACAAAAAGACCATGCATTAAGAAGGTATTCTAATCTCATGTTGGCTTAAAATGACGATGCCAAGCCACGGCTTCAAAGTAGCTTTCCCAACACAGCCGCTCTCACACAAACACACAGACGAACAGCAAAAGCCCCGCGCTTCCATTCAGCGCTTAATATCTCTATGAGCACACAGGCTTTTGAGTGCTGTATAGGCAGGGAGGAGAAAGCTCAGATTAATTGCCAGGGAGATTCTCCAGCCAAGCCACTGTACCAAAGAATAGCAGCCATTGTGATGTAAAAAGTGAAGAGACTGTACTCCTCAATGTATGAAAAGGCCCAGCTGGTAGAATATTTGCTGTCATATGAGCAGAGGAGACTTGAATATGACTTGACAGAGCGAGTGAGAGAGTCGGAGCGCGTGTGTGCGTCTGAATGAATGTGTGCACGCTATTTAGCCCCACTCGGAGCTCCTAATGCATCCTGGGATATATTATGTGGTATATTTTGAAGGCTGTGTAATTAAATGAACACATGAACAGAGGAAGATGGGCATTATGAAGTGAACCGTAGCTCTCTGCGGTGGTAGATGGGAGGTGAGAGAGAAAAACAGAGCTTTATTTTAGGAGCACGTCTGCTTTCCCACAGGCCTCGCTCTCGGCCTGCAGCTGGGCTCCGACAGCACACACCACATGAGCCCCTGTGGCTGAAACCAGGTGATGGCTATAAAAGAGAGCAATGGAGAGTAATATACAGATAAGGAAGGAGAAGAAAGACTGGGAGAAATGCTAGAAACGCCAAGGTCATGGGTCCCAGGGAACACATAGTCTGATAAAATATATACAGAACCTTGAATACACCGCCAGTCAGTCTGGATAAAAGAGTCTGCCAAATGCATACACTTTAAAATAATGCAAGCATTGATAAGGCAGAGACTCTAGGATGAAGAAATGCAAAAACGAAATTGAAAATAAAAAGCACTTTCTTGATCTGGCAAACTCTGAGTGAACTTTATGCACTTTGAACAGACTTGAACCAATTTAATTCAAAGGGCTTATAGACTAAGCATTTTTGATGAAGAACTAAACTAAGATTTGCAAGGTTAGTGGCATCAAATCTAGATATTCCTATCTAGATTGACTGACAGACGGATAGACAAACAAACAAACAAACAAACAAACAAACAGAAATGCCACTAATGGCACATCAATCAATCAATCAATCAATCAATCAATCAATCAATATTTTAAATAAATGTAAACATTTAATAAATCATCTACAACAACAACAACAAACAAAATAAATAAATACATAAATACCACTAATGGCACATCAAGCAACATAACTATATAAATATACATATACTTAGATATATGTAAATATTTAATTAAATAAATAAATGGAAAACAACAACACCAGCAACACAATAATACAAATAAGAATAAATACTAATGGGAAATAAATAAATAACTAAATAAATAAATAAATGCTACTTTTGGCATATCAATCAATCAATCAGTCAGTCAATATTTTAAATATATGTAAACATAATAAATCATTTACATCAACATAAATAAAAATAAATAAATAAGTACTTTTAAGATATATGTTAATATTTAATAAATAAATTAACAACGACATAATAATAACAATAATAGTAAATAAATGAATAAATGCCACTAATGGCCTGACAATCAATAAAACCCTCATATGTAATATACAAACATTTATATATTATATATAATATATAAATCCCTCATTCATTAATTTGTTCATTAATTCATATGTAAACATTTAATAAATCATCATCATCAACAACAACAACCAACCAACAAACAAACAAATGTTCACTTTGCATGTCAGTCAGACGATCTAAGCCAGAACTAGTCAAAAGATGACTCCACTTCACTAGGAAAATAACTATGGTAAATGGAAAAATTCCTATAAAGGCCTAATTTGCAAAAGTGGACTGCTAACGATGCCATAAAGTCTTTGCATCTTCTCATTCTGTGTGTTACACTTTATACTGTAAGCAGAACCAAAATCATGAGCAAAAAAGCAAAACAAACAAACTGTGGAAAAAGACCTGCAAGAAATCGAACGCCGTTTTGGACAAAACAACCAAACCACCTGTGAAAACACCCTAAAGAACTCTATACCTTCTCCTGAATGACCTACAAGACTTCAACCGATCCAAAACTGTGCCCAATTACAGCAGAGAGCAGGTAGATGGGGAATATGTCTGGAAAAATAGCAGAAAAGCAACATCCTATCTCAACGAAATCCAAAAAGACAGATGCTGCTGCAGAGCAGTACTTTTGTCAGATAGCAGCTTGAGTCCTGACGCCGAGCAGAGCACATCCTCATACAAATTGGGTGTAGCCACATCCATGCAAACAGTCTGCCCATGCCAAATCTCGTGTCAAATCTCATGGGGTTGCAATGAATCAAACCCGCAGTACCTCCTCAGCAAAATACGAGAGCAGCCGTAACACGCGAGGGGGCAAAAATCCCATTACAAAGGTCGGAAACATCACTCTTGCCTGGCGTCAGTCCATTTATAGGCCAAATGGTTCCTTTCTGAAATTAAAATCAGTCGCTTTGAATCATGAATCACATTCTGTTCTGCCCACTTAATATTCACTCTAGAATGTAAATTAGACTTTTTCCACTAGGTCTCGAACCAATAATTCACAGGAAAAACTAACTAATTCAGTAGCGGGGCAGTAAGTCTGGGTGTGGTATGATTGCCCTGCGTGAACTTAGAAATAAACTACTCACCAGCTACTTGATTTACAATCCGAGATGATGTTTGCTTACTTTCTGCTCTCAGTTGCATTTAGGATTGTGGATTCATTGTGGATTCTGCATCTAGGGAGCCTAGCGGGCAAAAGTTAGTAAACATCCTTCAGAAACCGAAAATGACAAATGGGACACCATATGGTCTTGTGTACTTCACAGGGACGTAAATGAAGTGTACATGAAGTGTGCCATTTCGGACAGGACCATTCATGCTCCTGAGACAATTCTAAATTCAGAATTGAATTGAGAATTCAGTTTCTGAATTTGATTTGATGAAGCAGGATGCAATTGCAATTTAAATCTCATGGAAGGAAGTAGAGTGAAAGTAAGTTGAAACTGTATTTTAATATAGAAAAGCACAATTTATCAATAGAAATCTGAATGATGACTTCACAAATTCTTCTTAGAAGGTTAGAAAGACTGAAGTTTGAAGGTTTAACGGGCAGAAAAAAATATAGATTAAAGAACAAAAGACAGATAAATAGAACAACAGAACAATGACAGACATGCAGACAGAATGACAGACAGAATGACAAATAGAACAATATAGAGATAGAAAGAACAATAGATAGAAAAAAAGAAGAAACAATGATGGACAGACAGAATGAATAATAGACAGAATGAGAGAAAGACTGAAACAGACAGAAAGAACAACAGACAGAAACTATAGAAAGAATGGGAGACAGAAAGAATGACAGACAGACAAACAAACAAAAAGAAAGAATGACAGACAGACAGAATTAACAAACAAAAGAATCTACAGACAAAATATAACAGAAAGAATGACAGATAGCACAAGAGACAGATAGAACACCAGACAAATGAATGAAGGAACAACAGTCAGACAGACAGAAAGAAACAAAAGAAAAAATACAGACAGAAAGAACAACAGATAAAACAGGCAGAAGAATGAGAATGATGGACAGAAAAAAACGACAGACAGACAGACAGAATGATGAACAAAAGAAAAACAGACAGACAAAAAGACAGAAAGAACAACAGACAAACACAAAGAGACAGAAAGAACGACAAACAGATAAAACAACAGACAATAAACGAACAAAGAAACAATAGACAAAGAACGAGAGACAGAATCAAAGATAGAACAACAGACAGACAGAATGAACAAACAAACAAAGGAGCGACAGACAGAAACAGAAAGAACAGACAGACAGAAAACACAACAGAACGACAGACAAAGATCATTTAGAAAGACAGAAAGAACAACTTCATTTCTCTTACTCATACTTAAGTGTATTACGTGAGTTAAATTCCAATTCAGTAAATTCCCTTTTCCTGCTATTTCAATTCAAATTCCCTTCAGCTTCCTTTGTGATGTGGACAATTCAATTCAGATTCCCTTCAGCTTCCTTTGTGATGTGGACAATTCAATTCAGATTCCCACTCATGAACTGAAAGGAATCCAGTTGTTCAGTTCTGAATTTAGCACCACCTCATAACTCTGCTGAACCTGCAGTCACACTCGTGACCTGCAAATCTTCCTGGAAAGCAGCTGGATTTCAATGGAAGAAACTCAATATTTTGTCCACCGTTCCTTGTAAATATTTATGAAGGCAGAAAACAGCAGTGATAATGTCCAAGCATAACAAATGTGTGGAGGGTCTGATTTCAAAGTCTCCCAAACTATGTTGTCCGCCTCTCCTGTCAATTTTGCGGTTGAAAGGATAATTGATGTCCCGACGGTATTGCGTGGTCATAAATAAAAGAAGGCCGAGGCAGGAGCGGTATTAAATGTGGCTCGAAGTGAATATGAAATCAATGCTAATAGAGGCTAGAAACTCTGGACTCTACGGTGGCCTTTCAACCTCCACATCCCCCACAAACACTACCCAGCATGCAAAGCAGCCCGAACAACATGTCACCTCCCTCCCTCCGCAAGGGCACCGGCGGCGATCTACACGAGAGTCAAATTCATCATACGCAGCAGCGTTTAAAAATAAAAACTGTTAAATGGAGGAAACTTTACACCTTTTATGAGGAACTGATTTATCGGTGCGAAAGCTGCGAGTGTTTGCTGGCGCTCCCTGTTGTGACGGTATTCCCGCAACCCAGAATGCCGGTGGTCTTTGCGCGTTTACGTGTTTCGCAGCGGCGCCTGAAGCAGGCCACATTTGATAGCAAACGATAAATTACCCAACTGTAAATCTCAGTCGCAGGAGACGGGTGTAAAATACAGACGCCAAAGCTCTCTCTCCCTCGAGCCTCTGGAGGTTTTACTCAGTCCAGTGGAAAATGTGTCAAAGAACAAGCTATTTTTATGAGGTCTAATGGATCTTCGGTGAGAACACATTTAACATGAGGTGGTGATATGAACAAAACACCCAAACAATGTCACCCATTTTATCAGAGTGGATTGTGCCTGAATTGAGTTTCACCAAATAGAGCTTAATAAAAAGGCTTTACTGTACCTCCATTATTATATTACATTCTGCGCATAATACAAGTGTGATGCGTAAAAAATAAAATGTCAGTTTATAATTTCTAAATTCTTCCCATCAGCTTTTTATTCTAAACTGTAAGCTGCAAATGTTTCTTATTGAGCATTTTTGTCTTGCTTTTCATTAAAAATTCCTAAAATTAAAAATGATATGGCGCAATTTTACTTCAAGTAAATTTAAGACTATACAGAATATTTTTTAAATGCATTCTAGCATCTAGCATAAATCTAGTAAAAGTTAGTGGGCTTTATGTTTTAAACAATGGGGAAAAAAGGCCAAATAATTAATTTACTGAAGGTAAATTCTCTCAAAACAAATATTATCTTATATTCAAACATTATATTATCTTAGACAAATTTGCTTAATTTAAGGCTAATTAAAAAAAAAGTCTTAAAACAAGGTGGTAAAATTTCCAATTGATTTATAAAAATATTCTCCGAATATACCTTATATTATCTCTTAAATTTGCTTCTTAAATAAATGTAAAACTCATTTTCAGAGAATATATGGGATATATCACGCTGGCTTTTTTTTAGCATAAATATAGCAAAATTACAAGGGTCAATGATCGAAACAAGGGTAAACTGCAAAATTCATTAACTTAAAAATTATTTTTGTCCAAAAAAAAAAAAAAAAAAAATCTTATCATTTCTAGTAAATTTAAGATTATACAGGATATATGCTATATTTCTCTGTGCATTTTTAGCACACGTATAATCTAGCATAATATAGTAAAAATCAGTAGGCTTTATGTTTTATGCCTAAAAAAGGTGTATATATATATATATATATATATATATAGAAAATATATTATATCAAAACAAATATTTAAGGCTTGTTTTCAGATATTTATTGTTTTTCTTAGTAAGTTGGCAATTTTAGTATAAATCTAAAAAAAATGAAAAAGATGAGTCTTAAAACAAGCTCTCTCTCTCTCTATTAGTGTGCTTTATGTTTTAAACAATAGAAAAAAAGGAACATTCTATCAAAACAAATATTTTATTATATTCAAATATTTTATTATCTTAGACAAATTTGCTTAATTTAAGGCCAATTTTAGAAAAAGTCTTAACACAAGATGGTAAAATTGCCAATTAATTCATAAATTAAAATATTCTCTGAATATAACTCATATTATCTCCTAAATTTGCTTCTCAAATAAATGTAAAGCTTGTTTTCAGAGAACATATGTGATATCACACCAGCCATTTTTGTTTTAGCATAAATATAACAAAATTACAAGGGTAATGATCAAAATGAGGGTAAAATTATAAATCAATTCATTAACTAAAAATATTTTGGTCTATAAAAAATATATTTATTTATTTAAAAAGTCTCAAATGTATTCTTATTTATCAGATTTACTCTGATTTATTTATTTAATTTATTCCCAGAAAACAAATCTTTTAACCTCCCATAAAAGTATCTTGTTTTCCTGGAAACAAGCCTGATTTTTTGCAGTGTACGCACTGTACTGTGATAAAATCTCCTGAAATTTCACACTCGCAGTCTTTACCTCGGACAAGGTTACAGTGTTTTTGAGGGGTGTGCGCTCTAGCGTCTCCACCGGGCTATTCCCCAACAATCTGCCAGGCCGGTTCCTCGCTCGCTCGCCACAGTCCACCTCTGCAGCTCTCAGACCTCCTGGAGCATGACGCCGTGCCGCACGTAAGACGAAGAATCCCGCAGATTAAACCGGCCCCTGCCCAATCTTATTTCCCGGCCTGTACGTCTGACACCTGTAGAAAGCCTCTATATCAGACTGAACGGCGGGGACAAACGCTGAGCTCATTCACACTTCATTCCTTTGGGCGTCCGCTTATTGACCGTGAAAAGCGTGACCGTCTTCTCGCTGCCCTTCAACAATGGCGCTTCAGTCGCTTTTACAATTACAATTACAACCACGAGGAGGAGGTCAGCCCAGAGCTTCCTCCATCCCATACGGAGAACCTGAATTTATATGTTAGTATGTGAGGAAAAATCATACTGCACTGAGCTCAAGGCGCAATGAAGACAGAGGGGAATGACTTTAGTGGGACGAGCCACAGTTGTATAAAGATGCGAAAGAAAGAGAGAGAGAGAGAGAAAGTGCATGTGGATTATAGAGATTCTTCTGAGATGAACACAATGGAGGGTCTAGAAAGCAGATTGTGAGTAATCCCTGATGCCAACTCAATTTCAGTTTTACTCTGCTTTATTGGCATGACAAAACTGTAGGGAGAGAAGAATAAGACGTGTCGCCTCCTTAATCTAGCAAACTGTGCACAACTTTTGTCATGTCACTGTATATTTAGAAATCTTTCTTTAAGATACTGCTAAAAACTGTTGTTTGGCATGTCAAAGTAAATTTTATACACAGCTGGTGAAATGCATTTTGTGTGAAAGCAAATTTACAGTACACAAAACAATTGGGGTTACACTTTAATTTACGGTGCCCTTGTTACAGAGTAATATTAATTAACTGCACGCACTTACTATATGGTTAGGGTTAGGATGAGGGTTTGGTTTAGGGTTAGTTGCATGTAATTATACATCATGTATTATTATTACTATAGTATGTAGCATGTATAACAAAGTGTTACTAAACTGGAGTAGGATTTAATTTTAATTTTTTTATACATTTACTTTAGAATTATCTAGTAAATTTGACAAATAATTACAAAGAAACAGCAACTGACACATTGAATTAAACTTGAAAATTGTATGTATAAAACCCAAGTAGTATTTTCTTGTAAAACATACTTTACTAATATATATTTATTTCATTTACAACTTTGAAAAATCATTTTTACAGTGTATGCAAGTCTATATCCATCTATCATATGTATCCCCCAGTGATGTTTACCCCTAACATGTGGAAAACTGCATCACTTTAAGATAGTTTATGGCTATATGTTATATATACAGTGCACAGCATAAATGAGTACACCCCCTCTAAAACTTAACAAATTCAGCAATTACTCTTTACTTATATGACATGTTAGGGTTCTTTGGAGATATACTGTTCCAACAAGCCTGCTTGATCAATTACCAAAGAAGAATGTCAAAATTATTCAGCAAAATAAGATTTTCTTATCAAAGTGATCAAATGTTGTGTTGCAAAAATGAGTACACCCTCCTGAAAGTTACTAAATAAAACTAAAAAAAAATATGTGTATAGGTTTAAGGCTATTTTTGATCAACAGGTGAATATATTGAACCAAAACTGTAAAAGACAAGTAATTTCCTGACAATTAAAAGTGTTATATAGCCCACTGAATCATACTCAGACTTAATGCTGGCAGCAGTGGAACCAGTTGGGAAAGAACTGCCAGGTGACTTATTTCTTAGTATAAAAGAGGACAATGTTACAAGAGGAATACCAAATTATTGTTTTAAGTTTGAAAATATAGCAGAAGTAGCACCGACATTCAAAAACAATGGACTTGTGACAAGGCTCCTGAAATAATCAGGTCTTTACTTTAAGTTTTCATTTAGTGATAAGTGAATTTTTACTAGAAAAAGAGCAGGAGAAATAACATGCTAGTGTCTCAGAGCCGGCAAAAGCTATGCAAAGAGTGACACTTTATCTCACAGAGTATGATGCAGCCTGCAGAAGTGACATGCATGGTTGTTGTCACTCACCACTAGAATTACCTACTGTAGCCAAAGCAAAATAAACTCATTTAACCTCTTCCAAGGCCCATATTTACAAAATAGAGACTTCTGGGAATCCATACTCTGGTCTCAAGAGACCAAGTCAATCATTTAGGATCCAAAAGCATCCAAAATGTTCTGGTGTTGCTAGAGGAGGAGTACAGTGAGAAGATGCTACCCTCCCCTCATTCCCTGCATTATTGGGCATTTTTTCAGCATGACAATGAAGATATTCATTCTCCCAAGGTGAAAATCCTTCAGTGGACATGTATTTCACTCAGTCTTAACACTCTTGAGCAGCTGTGGTGGATTCTGTAGAGACGAGCTGAGCAAAACTCCCCATTAAAGACCAGAGCATTTAAGGAGGTCGTCCTCCAGGAGTTAAACAGGACAGATGTGAAGATTTGTCATGAACTTGTACACTCAGTGCCAAGAAGGGTCAGAGCAGTATACTTAAAGTTCTGGAGGACATACTAAGTACTAGAATATTATACATTTGCTGAATTAAATCTAGGGTGTACTCATTTCTGCAATCCTTCATTTAAACAAAATTGGCTAATTTACTTATCTTACAGAAAATATTGGCATATATTTTGTTGTTTTTATTAAGTATATGTTTAATACATTTCAATTTTACCATCTTTCCATGAATTATATTAGTGATCATTAAGAAAATACATCTTTTTTTATTTATTCAGAGGGGGTGTACTCATTTATGCTGTGCACTGTAATTATGGCTGCATGAAGTAGTTGATTTCTTTTTCTGCTAGTAAATGGTTTCATTTAATAACAGTCATCCTGCAGGGCTCTAGACTCATTCTTCCCACTGGTCGCACTTGTGCGACTAACTTTCTCAGTTGGTCGCACGCGCACATTATTTGGTCGCAATTTTTTTTTTTTTTTATACAACATTTGATTAATCAATGCATGCTGATTAACTTTTATTATAGTTTATAGTTATATGGTAACGAAAGTGTTCAACATTCAACCCGTTTTTTATTTCAAAAGTATTATTTGTGATTTAAATTTTGTGACAGGAATTCCTCTTTTCGTGTGCTTTCACTTTCAAATTCACGATCTTGGTGTCACGCTTTACAAGAAAAGATAATTGTCTGTTTTGCTTATATCTATACACCTTTCACTTTTTAAGACTAAAACAAAAGATGGATTCATTGTTATTCTTAATTAAAAAGCACAACAACAATAAAACAGTACGTTACAATGACAAACTAGTTTACATAACCTTTATTAACAAAAACGAATAAGACGAGGCATGGCATAGGACACATCACATGCTGTATTATATACCGACTAATAAATTACAGAATGTTTAGCAAACACTGAGGAATCAAATAATAATAATATAAAAAAAATAAGGAAAGCCTCCATAGTGTAACGTGAGGTAAACAGCAAAGATAACAAGCTTTTCAAAACGAAAACAAAAAGAAAAGTAAAACTAAACTGGCTGTCGCTGACAGGACTTGCATGTTTTCTCTACAAGAATACCAACATGTTCACCTTCTCTGGTTTAAGAAGCAGTCTTTTACTTTAGTTTGAAAACCAAATCCTCCGTCGTGCTCCGTCCGTTGCGCGCACCTTCGCGCTCGTGCTGACGCGGCGAGTGAAAGCAAAATGGGCGCGCGCTGCTCCCGCTCTGCATACGCGCCGCTTCTGCGCTGCCTCCGCTCTGCTACGCGTGCGGTGTTGAAACGGGCGTAAAACAGGCTCTACTGAAGCACTCGCGCTGAAAGCGCCTCTCTTCACGTAATCAGTGAAATCTTTCTCCTGCTACAATGTGCCGCGGCTCTTCTGCACAGACGCTTTGGAGCAGCGCAGACCATGCAAAATTTGCGACCACGTCAAATTTTTACTTGCACACTCAAAAAATGGTCGCAAATTTTGGTCGCAGTCTAGAGCCCTGTCCTGCAATATAATTATGTGCATTTGCTTTAGCTCTTTTCTCTTTCCCCAGAGTACTACTTGAGTTAAAAAAATGCCATATCTTACGTCACTTTCACTTATTTGTAATACCAAAATAAGTCAAATAAAAAAAGCAAAATGACGTATCCCCCAATGATTCAACCCGTTTACCCCTAACAGGTGGCAAATCGTGTCTTCTTAAAAAAAAAAGTATATAATTGAGTCAGCATGTTATAGATGATTACTTGTTTCATTTGACAGCAGAAATCCTGCAATATAATTGTGCGCATTAGTTTTAGCATTTCTCTTGAGAACTTGAGTTAAAAAAGAAAATGACAACTTGTACCACTTTTACCTATTTGCAATGCCAAAATATGTCCGAAAAATCTAAATGACACTACAAATGGAGAAGTTCCGTATGATCGCTGCTTTTCTCATAAAATGTAGATAATGTTAAATTGGAGGGCACTAATAAATAATGACTATAAAGTACGGGAATGCACATATTATAGAAATCAACAGATATTGTACTAGAACTGTGCTAAAAAAAAATATACATTACCAGGAAAAAAAAAAAACCTTCACCAGTTTTCTCAGAGATTCAGGTAATCTACCTGGTCAGACTTCAGATGTATCCAAACTGGGTTAAATGCTGCATGTGGTTTTGATTATGGTTCATTTTCAGAATGCATCTCTGTAGACCCCACAAGATACTATGAACGTGTTGAGAATCAACAACCAGTCTTACGCAGAAACATATGCAGAGGCGTTTAAAAAATAAACAACCAGGAAAAACCTTGGAATACAATGTATGCTGATGCAGAGGGAAAACTACAATACAATATGCCATACACATATCAAAGCCACCATAACCATTGCAGAAAAATCAATTAACAACTTTCAAAAGTGTTATTCATTGGTTTTTCTGGTTTTTCCAAGAATATGGAATCTGAAATTATCATTTGATGAACAAGTTTTCTGAAGACAGCAGAAGCAACTATTATAAAAAATAAAGGTGCTTAAAAGGTTCTTCACAGCGATGCCATAGAAGAACCATTTTTGGTCCCACAAAGAACCATTCAGTCAAAGGTTCTTTAAAGAATCATCTCTTTCTTAGCTTTTTATAATCTGAAGAACCTTCTTTCACCACAAAGAAACAGAACCACCTCAAACAGAGATGGAACCATTTAGACAGAAAAGATCTTCTATGGCATCGTGAAGCACCTTTATTTTTAAGAGTGTATGTCCCTACCAATGTTGAATGTACTAATGTGAGATCATACCTGTGACTGAATGTAATAAAAAATATTGTGTGTGTCATGTTTACATTAAAAGTTTTTGCTTTAAAAATGAAATGATCAGTTTCCAGAGACGCTGTCTAGCACGCCTGATGCGTTTGCTGTGGTGTGAATGACTGAAGACGGCACGAGTGCGTCATAGATGCTGGAAAGAGTTTATACTCCACGTGTTCTCAGCTGCATGATTCACTATTCTACAACATCAGCTGAACCACAAGTTCAACTGTTCACTGGTAGTTGGTCAAATGGACCAAACAATAAATCATCAAACCCTTACATTTTCTACAGTTTACATTTTAGAGCCTCAGTATGTTGACTTGCTTTTAAAAATGCTTTCATTTTTACACTACATAAAAAATAACTGAACAAGAACCTTGAAAATGTCAAGACAAATACAGTAAATAGTTATACAAATACTCCAAACAACTGATGAGCTATTATAGGAAATTTCACTGTGTAGGCAAACATTGTGCATTCATATAGTTTAACAGATTTAATCAATGTTAAAAATGAACTGACAATTATTTAACAGATGCAAAAGCAAATTTATGTGAATTAAGGTATACATTTATCAGTATGTGAGTTCCCAGGGAAACCAAATGGTTTATGGCTAGGACTATTTTACTAGTCAAACTTCATTTTATAACTAAACTGATTCCAGTAAAATAAATAAATAAATAAAATGGTTTTTATTTTTAGTAGTTCTAGTTTATAAAGTCTTATACAGTTAAAACAGGTTTGTTATAAAATAAAACAAAATAAATGAAATAAAATAAAATAAAAATAGATTTTATAGATTTTATTTTTAGTAGTTATATACAGCTAGTACACAGATTTGTTTTAAAATAAAATAAAAATACTACTAATTAAAATAAAATAAAAATAGATGTTATAGTTTTTATTTTTAGTAGTTATATAGTCTTACAGCTAATACACAGGTTTGTTTTAAAAACTAATAAAATATATTTTTATATCATAAAATATATGTTTATATAGTCTTATATATTATTAATATTTTTTGTGTGAACAGTCAATGAGACTAATAAAAAAAAACGAAACAAAAGCAAACCAATTTACTGTGATCCAGAACTTGTGAACTGCCGTCAGTCTCTTGTTAATTTGGAAATTACATTTCACACAGAGCCAAATAAATCCACAAAATCTCCAAACGTTAAGGTCAAGGAGAATATTGATCAAGCCAAGCAAACCAATGCTAATCTCCACTCGACTCCGCCGGAAAGCAAAGCAAGGCTCAGTAAAGGAATCAACGGTTGGTGTTGTTGTACTCTCCACCTCGGCTCATACAAATGAAAGCTGAAGTCAGAGTGCCACTGAGTCTCTCCTGAAAATGAGAAGTACATGTTTGGAGCTGTCGGCACTTCTTTATCAGACCAAAACATCAAATTAAGGGAAGAGCGGCATGCGAGATAAAGCAAGCGCTAGAAATAACGGCAGCGCTGAAAGGACTGATTGAAAATGGAAATATGAGGATGTGAGGTATGGGCGGCAGTGTTTCAAGCATATTTTCATAATTGATCGGGCATGAAGTGTGCCGCTGAACCAGAAATCAGAGGTCATTAGTCAAGGCTTTGAGAAAGGCCAAGGCTTTCAAAAAGGTTGAAACGATACTAGAAATTCATGATGTGATTTTTTTATTATAATTCTTCTTTTCTGACATAATTTTGTCTCATGTACACACTTCAAAAAACACAAGCTGCACAAACTAGTCTGTCAATGAGTATAAAGGGCCGCGCTGTCATTCTATATCAGCGATGAATCACAACAGCCATATACACATATAAATTATGAATAGTCCACCTTCATAGCATATTAAAAAGGCCACATGCAGACAGACTTTCTGGACAAAGCATAAACAAATGCAACAGCAGCCATTTGCTCCATGTTACGCATCCGAGAAGCTAAAACCATCAAATCAATTCATTTTATTTTACGAGGCGCCAAGAAGTATGCTAAAAGCACTTGTGGCAGACATTCAGTCTCACTTCAGCGTCCACACACTCTCTCTGTCTCACGCTGAACGTCTGTCTGTCATTCACTCGCTCGCTCTCCTGCAAAGCCACACTCACATCCTCACACTGGCATCCTGGGTAGAAAAAATAAGCCATACGACAATAAAATAAAAGAAAACATGAAATCATTTTCATTTATACACATCAATAGCATACGCTTTTTTCTTTCATTAGCCAGTATTTAAATATAATAATTCAAATATATTTTATACAGTACATAACAGACACCAAAAAATATTATATTTGTATTTTACATTTATATATTATATGTATTTTATATATATATATATATATAAAGAGATTTCTTATTTAAATATTAGCATATTTAAATCAATTAATACCATGTTATATTATAAAAATGGAAAAATGTGCATGCACAAACACATAGTATTTCTATAATGTTTTATAATTTTAATATATATATAATTTTAATATATAATATAATATAATATAATATAATATAACATAATATAATATCATTCTTTAAATATTAGCATATTAAATCAAATAATTGCCATGTGTCCAATTCTTCTAATCTCTTTTCTAAAACATACATATATACATATACATACATACATACATACATATATACTGTATATATAAATATTATCAATTATAATATAAATAATTTTATAAATAAAAATTAACTAATAAAAATTATATAATTATATATTTTAGAATATATATTTTATAATTTTTATAATATATGATATTTATGAAGATAGTTTACATTTTTATAATTTCTTAAATATTAACAAATTATAGAAAGTAATTGTCTAATTTCACACATATACACACAAATAATAAATATTTTATATTATCTAAATTTTACATCTATACTTTATTTTTTCTAAATAATATACATTATAACATTAATAAATATATAAAGAATATAAATTAATACAAATATATAAAAATAAATTGCAAATTTACCTACACAACTGCCACGCATCTTCCAAAAAATTCTCAATTAAGCAAACACTGCAATCTTTCAAGACAATGAAGTAAACAAGTCAGTAATAAAAGAACAATGAAATTTATATACGTAGAGAGCATGGAGTGGTTTTCATCTTTTAATGTCAATATTTGAGTTTTAGTAATAAATATCATAAGGTGGGAGTACTGTATTCACACGTAGGCACCTGTCAGTCGTGTACAGACAGGAGCTGTACTCAGTTCAACTGACTGTTACTTTTTACTTTAGTATCGATTTTGAGGAAGGATCCATACATGTTTTCCTCTCTAGGTGGAGCTGAACAATATTTACAGCCTGTCAGGTTTGTGGCCTAAAACCTTCATTCAGAAAATCCAGCCGAGGGCAGCGGCTTTTTATAACATGCCAAAACACACCGTCTACAGTAGCACCAGAGATCCCTCGCATCCCACCGCTCAACAACAGACCTTCTTTCTGATACACTCACAAAAACACAAGGGCAAGCCGAGCACAAGAGCGTGCAGCTCATGACATCACACAGCCAGCCTTGACAACAGAAGCGGGGTCACGAGGGACCCACGGAGAACGGGTTCGCTCAGGAAGATGGTGAAGTACACAAGGAGAGGCCCTGCGGCGTCCCACTGGACAAAGTGTTCCTCCTGAACTCTCCGTGACCTGCTGCTCCCCTGCCTCCCAGCAGCCCCACCAGACACCGGCTTCCAGACACGGCATGCTTCACCAAATTAATTCCTCTGGTGCTACATCAGTGGTGGAGGGAAAATAACAATCATCCACCCGCCCCATATCTAGGCAACCAGCAAACGAAAGTGTGCCAAGTCAGTTTGGTTGACAGATTGCACATTACAATACAGTGTTCATGGCTAATCACCTAGCCGGCTGACACATGCACAAACACTCTCCACAATTATCCAGTTCATGTGCTCGCTTCATTCCAGACCTCAGAACAGTTCTGACTCTCTACTAGTGATATATCAGCTGATATTTGGCCATTTTGAGATAACTGGCATTGATAATGGAGACATTTGGCTGACTAACGGGGTTAACTCTCTCTCGTGTCAGTTCTAGAATTAACCAGTAGCCTCATCAATGGATAAACACTGTCAAAAATGTTTTTGTGAACTGAAAAAAAAGGTTAATTTTAAAGAGTGTAACAGAATTGCAAAAGTAATGTTTTACTTTTCACTTTTTAAATGATCAAACAGTACTTAATATTTGCTCTTTTCATATTCAGTATTTAATTTAAATACTTGCATTTTGTGCAATTCCATTATACACTTCACTTTTTAAATAAATTCCTCAACATTCACTTAAATCATATTCAATATATATATTTTAAATATATGCACATTTGTGTGCAATTCTTTTATACACTTTACTTTTTAAAATTACACAATATTGAATTAATATGCAATATTTATTTTTTATATATATTTGCATTTTATGTGCCATTCTGTTATACACTTCACTTTTTAAAAGAACAAATTAAAAATATTCGATTCAATATTTCTTTAAGTATTTGCATTTTTTGACTTTTAAATGAACAAATTATACAATATTTGCTAAATTTATATTCAATATTAATTTATTTATATTTACAATTTATATTTACAATTTTATATTTTATTTACACTTCACTTTAAAATGAACAAATTACACAATATTTACTCAATTCATATTACTCATATTCACTATTTAATTTTTAAATATTTGCAATTTGGCACAAATCATTATACACTTATAAACATTTTTCAAAATGCACAAATCACAATACTTATTCAATCTATATTTAATATTTCATTTTTTAATATTTGCATTTTACACACATTTCTGTTAAATGCTTCACTTTTGAAAAAATTAAACTTCACTCATTAAATATTTCATTGTTTGAATATATGCAATTTGGCACAATTTGTTATACGCTTCACTTTTTAATTGAACAAATTACATAATATTTCCTCGATTTATATGTAGCATTTAATTTTTTTCAATATTTGCCATTTTTTGCACAATTCCATCACACACTTCATCTTTTAAATGAACGAATCACACAGTATTTACTCAAGTCATATTCAATGTCACTTTTTAATATTTGCAATTTGGCCCAAATGTTTCATTGTTTTAATGAACAATTTGCACAATATTTACTCCATATTTAATATTTCTTGTTCTTAATATTTGCACATTTTTATGCATTTCTGTTATAGGCCTATGCTTCACTTTTAAGTGACCAAACTATACAATATTTGCTCAATTCATATTCAGCATCTAATATTAAATCTTAATTTTCTGCATATATAAAGCACCCAAATGATTGATTACATTTGCCAAAATGAGCAATGTACAACAGACCATACAGTGTAGAATAATGTGTCCCACAAAGCAATGCACTTGCCTTGACCTTACCTTTCCAGTGTGATGGATGAATCAGAATGAGTCAGAAGAACAGATCAATCAAAAGCAATATTTGTTGGACTGTGAAAAATATCAGTATTGGCTGTTGAAATATCTGATCGGTCAACCACTATCTTTCACTGTTGGATCCAATCATCATCTTAAAGCGAGAACGGAGCAGAGCACTACTGCCTAACACTATGAAGGAGCCAGGAATCTGTGCCTTTCCCTCACTCACTCACTCACTCACTCACTCACTCACTCACTCACTCACTCACTCACTCACTCACGGATTTGACTTCCAGGAACGCTGCTAGCGTGTTACTGTCATAATTCCACTCATGCTCCTGCAATTCAACAGAAAAAAGCACCTTTAAGCAGTTTAAGAGAGAAAGGTGTTTCCCTTAAACCAGCCTTGAGAGTCATTTTACTCTAAGCCTCTTTAGAAACAGCATTTGATGCTAAGGGGAGAACATTTTGCTTGAGAGAAACTCCTAATATCAGAAGCTGGGAAGTGCTTGTTACTTAGGAAGCTGGGAAATGCCGGGAAGGGCTCATTTCTTGGGTCATTTGAGGACACCAGAAGAGCCTTTAGTCAGTAAATATCGTTTAAATTTCTTGCGTATTTACTTTGATCAACAACCAGCTACACAACGCATGGATTGTACTTGCATCCCTCAGAGTCTCGTTTTCATTAGCATCGAATTAAATATGCCGCTAAAGTCAATACAGGTTTCACCAGAGTCAGAGCAACTGGTGCTCCTGGGGAAAAGAAACAAACAATAACATGTTCGTCACAATATATCACAGCAGATTCTGCCAATGCTGGCTGCATCATTCAATAGAGCAGATCAATAGCTCGACCAATGCCGTGAGTTTGGGGCGGGACTATCTGTTCATCTGACTAATGGCAGATGAGGAGTGTGTTTAGAAAACCTGTGAACAGTGATTATTTTTGTGAATACATTCGATGCAGAAAAGACACTTCACCTGTTTATGAACAACTTTCGCATAATATTTGCTAGATTGTTTTTCTACTTCTGCAATTAGTATTGTCTGGAATCCATTAGAGAAGACAAATGACATCATTTTTGGTTCAAGATCCACCATCTGAGAACCACCAATTTGCAAATATAGCTATATAAACACATTCTACCGTTACAAAGTTTGGGTTCTGTAAGAATTTTTTTTAAACAAGCTCACCAAGTCTACATTTATAAAAAAAAATAAAAAATACAGTATAATATTATTACCATTTAAAGTGCCCCTATTATGGATTTTTTTATTATTACCTTTCATGCAGTGTGTAACACAGCTCTAAGTGAATGAAAACATCCTGCAAAGTGTTAAATCTGAAAGAGCACCGTGTATAAAGTTATTGTCTCTCAAAAGAAAGAGTCGACTCAATCATTGAAACGAGTCATATTTAAAACGAATCCAAAGCCGTTTCATGTTGACATCAACATGAAACATTATCATATTGCCCGCCCAATATCATATTGTTGCAGACCTGGGAACACTGACCATCAGTCACTTTTCGCGTTGGTCTGAATGAAAATGCAAATTCATTCTTTGCCACTAGGTGCCGCTTTTGGAGCATTAAAATAGCTGTTTCCCCGGTAACGCTGTACACAAAGCAGCACTGAGCTCACAAACACTGCTTTAAATGAAATCGACCAATCACTGCAGATTAGCGTCACGCAAAGGAGGGGTTTGGAAAAATGAATCGTTGAGTGAATCGTTTGGGAGTCGTTGAGCAAATAAGGTAAAAACAAATGCATATTATAAGACAATGAAAGTGTTTTTTGACCTTGCATGCATGTCAACCTGTTGTTGGTGTCTCCCAAAACCAAAATATGAACCTTTCATAATCCATAATAGGGGCACATTGAGATGACAGTTTTCTATTTGAATGCATTTTAAAATGTAATTTATTCCTGAGATGCAAAACTAAATTTACAGCATCATTACTTCAGTCTTCAGTGTCACATGATCCTTCAGAAATCATTCTAATATGCTGATTTGCTGCTCAAGAAACATTTCTTATTATTATCAATGTTAAAAACAGTTGTAGCGCAGTTGTAACTTAATATTTTTGTGGAACCTGGAACACACTTTTTTCAGGAATCTTTGATGAATAGAAAATTTAAAAGAACAAAAATATAAATATTTTGTAACATTATAAATGTCTTTACTGTCACTTAATGCATCCTTAACACTTTACTTACATGAAATTAACATGTAATTTTACACAATATTTCCATATAATAAATGATAAGAATGAATCTTTTCAATAGGTTTTAAGACATAATTAGGAACCAAAAACTTGTTAGCCAGAAGGCACCGTTACCATTTTAATGGCTAAATATATTGGTCTTTGCTGCTTTTCTCCTCCCTTTGAGCATTGTATTGTAATAGATTGGTGGAAGCAATATAATGCCATAGAACTAACACCAGCCATGTGACATTTAATGTAAATGTCAAGATATTCATGTTTGTATGTGTGTGGTACCAGAAACATCATTCTATCACACTAGGCCAAAGTTGCTCGAGATCCACCTAAAGCTACAGTACATTACACACGTGGAAGGTAATGTAGAAATGTCTTAGATATTAATAGTTATAGGACTTTAATTTACTGTCCTTAGGAACATATACGGCACAGCACAGATTTCATCCACCGTCTGCGTTTCATTTATGACATCTTGCATGATTTACATCTGCTCTGAAAATAGAAAGACGTGTTAAAACACGCCTCCACCATCTGGCTCTCATGTCAATGCATTTTGCATTTACTTAGTCAGCTGTAAAATATTTATATGTGTGTATGTACTGTATGTATGTACATATATATATATATATAAAACTCTGTGAAAAACAAAGATCAAAAGTTGAAATATTTGTCATGCATCACACAAAACACTATATTTAGTCACTCAAGAAGTGGCCGAACCCATTTTAAGTGCTCATAACAGTGCTGTCCTTGAGGGAGGATATTTTTCGGCACGCCTGTATTGTAGTGTCGACCCCAGCTATCGTAAATCTGCGTAAAGGCCGCCTGTTCATTGGGGACCGCAGACAAATGTGTCTGTGCTGCACTCATGTTCTTGGACTTGCTGAAAATTAGGTCAGAACAATCTAATAAACAAGTCATTTTATTCAGGCTGTCCTCATTAAAACGTCTCACTCTTGACCAAGTTAAATAAAGGGTTTGAGGAGGCGGAGCTTACAGCTTATTGATCAGCAGAATGCCCTTGCAACCACTCTAGAAACCACTCTAGAAACCGCATAGCAACACGCCAAACACATACAACATCCTGGCGTTGTGATGCAGGTTTTGTACACACAAAAGTTTGAAATAATTTTTAAAATGTTTTTTTAAAGAAGTCTATTATTTGCTCACCACGGCTGCAGTTATTTGATTGAAAATGAAGTAAAATCTGTAATATTGTGAAATATTACTACTATTTAAGATAACTGTTTTCTATTTGAATATATTTTCAAATGTAATTTATTCCTGTGATGTAAAGCTGAATTTTCAGCATCATTACTCCAGTCTTCAGAGTCACATGATCCTTCAGAAATCATTCTAATAAATGATTTGCTGCTCAAGAAACATTTATTATAATGAATGTTGAAAACAGTTCTTTGCTGTGCAATATTTTATTAATTTATTTAAAAGAAAGAAAGAAAAAAAATATTTCTAGTAAGGATGCATTAAATATAAATATATAATTTATATAATTTATAAATATTTTTACTGTAATTTTTGAGCTAATTGAAATAAATGAGGTTCTTTTCAACTTTTTAAAGAATAATATGTAAAATTATGTAATATTATATTATATTATAAACTGTTCAACATTCAGCATTATTAATAAATGAGCAGCAAATCAGCACATTAGAAAGATTTCGGAAGGATTATGTGACACTAATGAAGCCAATGAAATTTCCACCAATTAAAATTCAGCTTTGCATCATAGGAATAAACTATATTTAAAAAAGTTTTAAAACAGAAAACAGTTAATGTAATAATATTTCACAATCTTACTGATTTTACTGTATTTTTGATCAAATAAATGCTGCCTTGGAGAGCATAAGACACTTCTTTCCAAAAATAAAATAAAAAAAATCCATAATTTGACTAGTGCATTTTCTTCATAATATTTAAAAATGTTTATTTACACTTTTAATACAAAATACAACTAAACAATAATAAAAAAATAAAAATAAAAAAGCGAGAAAAAGAGAATGGCCACAAAAATGAATCAATAAATTCTTAGCTGGGAAATTCAAGCAAAACCTCTCACGTCAAACCGTGAAACCCTGAGAGCCGAACGGGGCGTCACTCTCGCTGATGTCCTGACGTTTGATCGTTTGCTCATTGTGATTATCTACACCGCGGGACACGCGAGAACCACGGGCGCCTCTTAATGCACTGCGTGTCGAAACCTTTCAGGCTGTCCGGCGGCTGTGATCTAACTGAGCCTATAAACAGCTACCTCACTGAGAGTGTTTTAAAGTAAAGACAGGTCCCAGCAGTGGTGAGGCTTTCTGCGGGGCCATTAAAAAATGATGTGGCCCATACGGTTCAGCGCCCGTGTCCCGCCACAATCTCGGGTCAGCCAGAGTGCATCGTGCACGCAAGTTATTGGACCGGTTCACGCCAGAGCGTCACAACACACACGTCACTTAACCTGCTCCCAAACCCGTCCCCGAGGAGCGCGGTCACGTAACGGTCAGGAAGCAGTCGCTCAAGGGAGCTAAAGGCAACCTGCTATAGATTATCAATAAGAAATTTGCCATTTACTAGCTGATTATCAATACATGATTTAAAAGCTGAACACACGAGGAGTCAATAAAACAAAGCATTTGTTCTGATGTGACCTTCAATGGGAAATCAATAAATAAAACATGGCTGTGTGAACGTGGCTGTGGAAAGTGCACTACTTTTAGCTGCTACATACACAGCTAGCGCTGAGAATTAGATTGATGTTCAATCAATCAGTTTAAAGACTGAAATTAATCAATGAATTATGTTAACTAGGTGGTATTTTACATGTTTTTTTTTTTTGCCGCTAAAGATTTAGCAGTGTTTGCTAAGGCTAGCATTTTAATTACCACAATTCACTTTCACCTCCTTTGGCTCAGACCAGTAAAAATGCCAACTAAACACTAAGAATACCTTAGAAACCCACAAAAAAGCATTTAGAACAACTTAGTACACATAACATCCTAGCATCGTAGTGGCTACGTTTTCACAAGTTAGCATCATTTAATTTTGCTTAGATCTGGTAAAATACTGCTGTTTGTCACTATGCTGTTCAATATTAAGTTGTTTATGATATCCAGTTTGACAGTTGGAATCCTAAAGAGCTCTTATCGCTCATTGATTTAAAAACATGTATGATTTTTGCAGCAAGATTTTTTTTTAAGAAATTAATATTTTATTCCACAAGAATGCATTAAATTGAAAGTTACAGTAAACAGTTATGTTAGAAAAGATTTCCGTTTCAAATGCTGTTCTTCCAAGTTTCACAGTTTCCACAAAAATATTAAGCAGCACAACCGTTGATGTGCATTGATAAGAAGAAATTTTTTTCTTGAGCAGCAAATTAGCATATTAGAATGATTTCTGGAGGATCATGTGACACTGAAGACTGGAGTAATGATGCTGAAAATTCAACTTTGATTACAGGAATAAATTATATCTTAAAGTATATTAAAATTCAAAAAAGTTATTTTAAACCGCAATAATATTTCACAATATTACTGTTTTTACTGTATGCTGTCCTGTATTTATTTTGAACAGTAGTGTACATTGTGATTTTGATCCTCATTCTCATTTTGATGGCTAAAAATTCTGTTTGCAACAAATATTGTTAATGTAATGTACAAATAATGACTTTTTCAAACCTTTTTCAAGCCTTTTGTTTTGTCTTCACATGATAACAATTTCAACTGAAATCCATTTTTTTAAAATCTCTTTTTAGTTCCTTATTTAGTAATCCAAACTCCATAAATAAGCTGGGAAATAAACTCCTTCAGGGCAATACAAAATCCCTCTGCTTCAAGTCAGGGTCAGACTTCTTAAAATTCTATTCAAAACACTGAATATTGCAATTCATAATAAAGTTTCTCCTCATGCACTCACATCTGCGCTTTTGACCCCATTTACAAATGCTTTGTGAATCAGAATCATTAAAAAGAACCAGTTCAAAAGAACAATTTGCTTGCGAATCGGACATCGCTAACACAAACGTGCCCTCGCAGCAGCAGCAGCAGCAGCATGTGATTCTTCCCTCTCTGTCGCTCTCCTTCGTTTTTATGCTTTATTATAACTTTCTATTCAATTCATTTAATACATAAAAATATTTTTCAATAAAGAATTTTTTTATCCCAGTAATTGTTTACTTTTTCTTCTTCTCCTTTCTTTTCATTTATTTTTTTTTCTTTTTGGGGAAAATAATACCCACCACCATCACACAAAAGAAAACACAATTAAAAACAATAACCAATAAGTAACTAAGTAACTAATAAGTAAAATAAGAAACTTGTATTCACATATTTATATGAAGCACTTATGGCCACACATAATACCTAAACAAATAATTCAAATAATATCATTTATGTAATACAAATAATACAAACCCCTTTTATACAGCTTTAAAAGGAAGAAAATACTACTACTACTAATAATAATAATAATGATAAGTACATAAATAAATTAAATAAAAGTAAGGGAGGGAGGTATGAGAAAAGTAATCCATGTAATGCATATAATGTAAAAACATTAAATTAAGTGTTCATGCTTGACTTAAAATTATAAGTTTAGTTAATTTGGATATTTAAGTTATATCAACAAAAACTGCAAATTTTAAGTTGCGATAACTAATTGCAGCAGTGTTACCAAGTCCACGGTTTTCCCACTTTCATTCTGTTGCAGCATGACTTTTCTTTTAGTCTTCGGGTTGAAGTGAACCACCCTGGACCCTTGGATGTGATTTCACCCTAGAAGGAACCCTCCAGAATGTGATTTTGATAGCCAAATTTCCCCCAGAATGTGGTTGGGCACATTTTGAGTAGCAACTGGGCTGGTTTTGTTACGCAGACCTGGCAACCCTGAGCTGCAGCAACAATTTTTTTACAGTGTATTGCTTTGTTATATTCTGTACTTTTAGAGGTGCTCATATCTTTTCAAAAGGTGCACTTGTGTTCTTAATTTCATATATTATCATCCCCATAGAATGTACTTGGAAACTACATCTAGCCAATCATTTAACACTGGGAATTCTTGCCTACTCAGAAATTGCGTAATTGCTTCTCTCTCTTAGTGCACTACAGTACATAATTCTTTGTGTCAGTTCTCCATCTCCCCCCGTGGTGACCCGTCCCGTGGTGACCCGGAGGGTGTAACCACAGAAACCTGCCGCACAGAGACCCGTCACTCCCCCCTAGAGAAATAAAACCATTCAAACAAACACCTCCACAAAGCACAGGTCACATGTTGACGAATGCAGAAACGCTCTTTTTTTAGTCACAGACATCATGGCTGTTTTGATTTGTTCTGTGATTTGATCTGAAAATCCCAGCAACCACTAGAGACTCACAACAGAGATAGAAGCTCTCCAGACTGCATTTTAAGTCATCATTACATGTACCCTTCGACAAAAGTCATCTAATGCGGCGCAGTAATCTGAAAAACATCAATTATAAATGCTGTACTTATTCATTCAACATCAAAAATTATTAATGGACATTACGCAATATTTGTGTGTTCCATTTATTTTTATGTACCGTATCATTCACCTAGAAACATGCTAATATCAAGCTCTAATGGAGAGTCAACTTTCTCATGCTCTTCATATGAAAAGTGCCATTTATGTGTGCTAAAAATATAAATATAAACAGCTTTAGAAGGCACTTCTAAAAAGCATCTTAAACCGGCCTAAGATGATCTACTGAATTTAAAATAGGACAAAACAAGCATAAAAAGCTAAAACTACTGAACAAACCTACTAATCAAGTTATTTCTTTTTTTAATTCATCCTCTCAACATATTATTTACTTTATTTTATTTTATTAGATTGATTTTAGTGTGATTTCTAGACCTGAATAAGTCATGAAAATTAATCAAATCTTAAAAATCTATGTGCATTTAAACAATAAACATACTTTTTTATACCAAGCTCTAAATTATTTTATTGGGTAGAAATTATGGATAAAAACATTTTAAAAACTTCTTATCTTGCACCAATGCAAAAACAAATGTAAAAATCATGGGGTCTTCAAATATTGTTCTGGAAAACTGCATGGTCGAAAAGATTGAGAACTGCTGTTTTAGAGAGGGTCTGGTCAATTTTTAAACCAGCAAACTGGTAGATGGTAAGGCAGCTCTATTAATTAGAAATATGAAGAATATGCCCCAATAATTAGGGCTGGTAAGCGATTAAATTTTTAATCTAATTAATTACATGATGTGGCGATTAATTAATAGAATTAATCGCAAATTAATCGCACATCAAATTTGGCTGAGAAATTACTCACAAAACATAATTTAAAGTCATTGTTGTGTAAAGCATCAAACACACATTACAAAAAGTAGCTTCAGCAATAAATATTTTGTTTGATAAAATTTATTACATATACTCTTTTGGACCATGAGGGTGAGTAAATGATGACACAACTGTCATTTTTGGGTGGGTGAACTATACCTTTAATAATTAATTTTATTATTATTACTATGGAAGTATGAAATTATTTATTTAATGAAATGATCCTCTAAATAATAAACTAAAACAGCCAGTAGGTGGTGGTAAATGTTTTAAAGTGCCCCTATTATGGGTTATGAAAGGTTCATATTTTGGTTTTGGGAGTCCCCAACAACAGGTTGACATGCATGCAAGGTCAAAAAACACTTTCATTTTATTATAATATGCATTTATTTTTACCTTATTTGCTCAACGACTCCCAAACGATTCGCTCAACGATTCATTTTCCCAAACCCCTCCTTTGCGTGACGCTAATCTGCAGTGATTGGTCGATTTCATTTAAAGCAGTGTTTGTGAGCTCAGTGCTGCTTTGTGTACAGCGTTACCAGGGAAACAGCTATTTTTAATGCTCCAAAAGCGACACCTAGTGGCAAAGAATGAATTTGCATTTTCATTCAGACCAACACAAAAATCAAGTTTTCCCAGGTCTGCACGCAACAAGTGGGCATTGAATATGTTATCGTTTCATGTTGACGTCAACATGAAACGGCTTGGGATTCGTTTTAAAAATGACTCGTTTCAATGATTCAGAGTCGACTCTTTCTTTTGAGAGACAATAACTTTATACACGGTGCTCTTTCAGATTTAAAACTTTGCAGGATGTTTTCATTCACTTGGAGCTGTGGTACACACTGCATGAAAGATCATTTAAAAAATCCATAATAGGGGCACTTTTATGGTCAAGTCATCGAGTCATTTTTATTCATTCATTTGATTCATTCAAATGACTGATTCATTCAGGAGTGAAGTAAATGGTTCTTTATGAATGGTCCATTGAATCATTAGGCTTGTTCGACCTGAAGCAGATCATCACCATCAGATCGATCAGTGTGTGACATCAAAGTACCGCAAGAGCTATAGAGAGACGGCTCCTTATGCTTTTGAATTGCTCTCGCGGTACTTTGATGTCATACACCAATCGATCTGATGATGATGATCCGCTTCAAATCCAACGCGCCAAATGGTTCACCCAATTCATTCAAAACGTGCATTAAGAAATGAAATGCCGCTGTATGTTGCTCGGACACGAACAGTTCTGCTTTGTCTTTATATTTAATCTAAATAACGCGTTAAATTACCAGCCCTACTAATAATAGATGCATTCAATATGCACTGTAAATAACAATCCATCAAAATGTTTGTATGGAAAAAAATACAAACTTACAGTGCATGTGAAACAAATATGCATGCATATACAATGTATATCTGCCATTGCGTTTATATGGATGTCCACAAACATGCAAACACAGCACATTTTGATAAATGCTGAAAGCAATGCATGCAAGAACACATTACACTCTCATTACCAAAACAAACATGCTGCTCATGTGTGTGTGTGTGCGACTGCTGGATTTATGTTGTTCCTGTGTGGGGGTTACATGGGAATATTACATTCCCTCCCATTTGACTTCTCACTGGTACTTGAGCTTGCAGTGCCTCAAGGTTACACACACACACACACACACACACACTCCAAGACTATGTAGATAAATGACTCTAGCGTGCTAGAGTTTGATCCAAATGAAGCAATGATGTAGCTCAGTGGCCCGTGCCCTACATCTAAGTATGTGTGTGTGTGTGTGTGTGTATTTGTGTGTAGCTACAGTAGCTGTGAGCTCACCAGCAAATGCCAAAGCTTCTACTTTATTAGACAGAACTGCCCTGGGCTGAAACTGAATAGCCCTAATGACAAAATATGAGGCGCGATGCAGCCAGCAGGGCCTAATTGAATCGTTTGTCTCGCAGTTTCTGAAATTATTGCTATGGAGACACTTAGCTGCATTTTCCTGACCATACGAAAGCATTGAAAGATTTGAAAAGTAACTCTGTTGCACTCTGCGGCAAACAAATGGAAGTCTTTGGCTCTTGGCACAGAGGTTATTTTACAGCATTACATCCATGTAAATTTCTGTGACAGTCCAAATCACAGATTGGCAACGTAACAATAAAGTGACACTAATTTCTCTTGGTTTGGTAATAATATAATGTAATGTAATTCAAAAGTTTGGGGTCAGTAAGTGTCCTATTTTAAGAAATTATTCCAGACACACTAAATTTATCAAAGAAGACATTAATATTTGAAATAAATGCTCTATTTTGAAATTTTTATTGAAAAAATATATATATACTGAAACAAAACTTTATAATGGTTTCCACAAAAATAATGAGCAGCACTACTGTTTTCAACATTAATAATTATAAGAAAGCGTTTCTTAAACAGTCAGTATTATGTGACACTGAAAACAGGAGAAAAAGCAGCTTTTCATCACAGGAATAAATTACATTTTAAAATATAGTTAAATAGAAACAGTTATTTTAAATTGTAATAATATTCCACAATATTAGTTATTTTACTGTATTTTGGTCAAATAAACGCAACCTTGGTGAGCATAGTGACTTCTTTCCAAAACCATAAGAAAATTTATATTATGTATATTATATTATATTATATTATATTATATGCAAAAAGCCAGTCTTTTCAATGGTTATATATTCATATACAAAAATAAAATACATTAACATATGCCACCCTCATTTACATATCAAAAACCTATTCAATTCTTAATGCTACAGTAACTCATTTCACATGCGAAAAGGTTAGCCAATCATGAGAGGTCATTCACGTGCACAAAAACAAAGTACATTAACATATGACGGCCTTCATTTACATATCAACCTCTATTCAGTATACAGAGACTGCTGTAGGTACAACCCAGTACATACAGCTAAACCAATCATATTTTCATATGGAGGTCTTAAAGGTACAGTAGCAAAATCAGCATGCTTAATTCTAAGGGTCAAGGTGAACTTCAGGGAAGAGCATGTAGAATTACAGATGCAGAATACATATAGCCTGTGACAGACGAGTGACACATTCACTTCACAAACACAGCGTTCAATAACACGACGGATCATTTCTCCTGACTCTGCAGCTTCAGTGCTCTGTGTTCGAGTGGGTCGTATTGATGTTTGCTTTATTGCTTAAAACAACCCACACTCATTCTGTCTTTGATTCATCTTCTCTTTATTCTATATGTGCTATTTGGGTGAATCTCACAAATCCTGTCAAACATATGTCTGGATCATATTTCATCCTAAGTATAGAAGAAGAAAAAAAAGAAATTATAGTTTGTTTGAAGAAAATGAGACCTAGTCTTCCACTCCTTTTTGCCCTGTGAGATTTTAATGACACTAAAATTAAAAGTTTATTATTAATTGTTGAAGGAAAAAAAAAATATTATAAAAAGTAATTTATGCAAAATATTACTTCTCATTTCTTTTTTTTTTAAATCCATTTGGCGTAAAAAGTAAGTCTTTTTTTTAATTTTAGCAAAAAAAGCTGTAAATGAATCAAAAGTGATATTTATAATGCTACAAAAGATTTCCAAAAAATGCTGTTCTTTTGAACTTTCAACATTAATAATATGAAATGTTTCAAAATCAGCATATTAGAATGATTTTTGAAGGATCATGTGACACTGAAGACTTTAGTAATGATGCTGAAAATTCAGCTTTGCGTCTCAGGAATAAATGACATTTTAAAATATATTAAAATAGAAAAAAGTTATTTTAAATTGCAATAATATATTGTAGTATTTCTGTTTTTACTGCATTTTTAATCAATGCAAGCTTGGTGAACAAAAGAAAAAATCTCATACCAACCCCAAACCTTTGAACACTATAATATAATGCTATCTATAATATAACATACCTGTAGATACTCAAGTTAAAATATTTCAAACTCTGTGATTAAATGTTAAAAGAAAAAACTAAATTAAACTAAATTATTATTATTACTAAAAATGTGCAAAGTGACCTGTACAAGTTTTGGTGAGATTGATCCATGTCGGCCCACGAGCACATTCTCATTTACCTGAAGCTCTCTTTGGGGCTGTCTGTGCCAGCGGGCCTGTCTGGAAAACTCTACAGACCATCATCCAGCTTATTAAAGTGGAAAATGAACTAATTATACAGAAGAGCAGCAGGAACGAGAGACAGAGAGAAGAACAGGAGCTGAGAGCTGAGAGTGCTCCAGCGTCCTTCAACCTGCAGAAAGAAAAGACTCATGAAACAACAGCTCACTGTACTGCTGAGAACAACACTGCATTATCACATGTGAAGTGCTGCTGAGAGTACAGCCTCTTTCACCTCAGAGACGCCTGTGTGTGTGTGTGTGTGTGAGAAAGAGATCGAGAGGGTGCTATAGTCATGGAGCGGCCTTTCTCTGGCTTTCTGTGACATCACACACAAACATTAAAAAAATATCTGTTACCTTTCAGGGTTTCGGTTATAATGCACTACCAACTCAACAGAAAGTGGATGGGGGTGGGGGGGGGGGATTTCAGATTCACCGGAAACTGTCTTTACAATAAAAACAGTAATGTTGTGAAATTATTACAATTTAAAATAACTGTTTTCTATGTGATTATATTTTGAAATGTAATTTATTCCTGTGATCAAAGCTGAGTTTTTAGCATCATTACTTCAGTCTTCAGTGTCTTCAGAAATCATTCTAATATGCTGATTTTGAAACATTTCTTATTATTAATGCCGAAAAGTTGTGCTGCTTTGTGAAAGTTTTTTCAATATCGAAAGTGCAAAAGAACTGCATTTATCTATTATAACAATATAAATATATTTGCTGCACCCTTTTGATCAATTATTGCTAGTTGCTAGATAAATTATTTTTAAAAATGGTCACATTTTACACCAAAATTATATATTTTTTTAAAATAGAAAACAATTAAAAGAAAAACAAGAACTTATAGTTTGCATAAGGGACATTTAAAATAAATAAATATTCAAGTATTAAACAAAGTTTATTGTGATTTAAGTTTCATTAAAATGTTACAGTGCATTTCATTTTCTTTAAGCAAACCATAAATTCTTATTAAATTTAAAATTAAATTAAAATCATTTATTAAATCCGTACTATGTAATGCATGTTACGTTTCCATTTAATCAATACTGAAATTTACTTGCTAGTAATTGTGAAATTTAAGACTGCATTTATTTGGTTAAAAATACAGTAAAAACAGTGCTAATGGGAAATATTATTACAATGTAAAAGAACAGTTTTTAATTGTATTTTAAGATAATATTTTGTCTTATTGTTACAGACAGAGCTGCCTATAATATTTTTTAAGGAAACTGAATTTTTTTAGGGATTATTTAATAAATAGTACAGCATTTATTTTAAACGGAAACCTTTTGTAATATTGTATATGTTTTCAGTCACTTTTGATGAATATAAAGCCTATAACAGACTTTTTAATGGCAAGTTTTATGGTGACAAATTACCCCATAAGGGATGACAAAATGCCCTGCATGTGTGTTCAATGAACTGCATCTGGTCAATAATAGTGGAAATTTTCAATCTTTTCTAGCCAAGACTAGAGTGTATAGTATGTGTCTATACGGACACTGACATTCAAAAACAAACCCACAAGCAATCTTCACTAAAGTGAAAAATATGACAACCAGTCCTGTACATAACTATCAGTACAAGTCAATATTCAAGCAAATCAACAATCAAATCCAGTTGTAAAATGTTAATGTTTCATGTGTCTTTTTTTAATCATCCTATATTGATACATCATGCAATACCACTTTTCCATATCCTTGCATTTGTCTTGGTGTGCTTTTACTTCAGTGTAGTGCATGTGATAATCATCTAATCAAAATAAATCAAAGCTTTATTTAGCAGTCATACTCTAGAACCCATCGGCACCTTCATGTTTCCCCATAACCGATAGTTGCAAAAGCTATTTTCAGCACCAATTAAATCGTCCTTTAATGCCAACACATTACATCACCATTTGCAAAACGGTAAACAGGATTTAATTTTTTTTTTTCAAAATGCATAAATTATAGAATGTCTTACAAAACAGAAATACAAATCATCTCAGATAAAATGCTCATTAGCGCATAATTGAGCCCTGGCAAATAAAACCACACCATGAAACAATAACTCCCTGTAAATCACAGCAGAGAGCTTTTTAATGTAGCGTGTGTCACAATAGCCATGTTGATGTAAAGATTTATCGTAACGGTAAGCATCTTACATGTTACTGTCATTGGTGGTCAACACGCATGTTCGCAATGGGAATCATAAAATTAGCTTGACAGTATTTAGATGTGACATCCGTGTGTTTGCTTATCAAATAAACTGTATTGGATGAGAGGGAAAACAAATAGAGCTTGTCCATTAATATCATATTAAATGTGCTGAATGATCAGCAGATGCTCTCTGACAGACAACATGATAGTGTCCCGCATTCAATATCCCACAAACCAACCAATAAATTACTGATTTCATTAGCGAATGAATATAACGGCTCATTAAAGCAAACTAATAAATAGCTCAGAGCTACAACGATGAGAATCACTTTTTGAGATGAAATGCTCAGCCCTATGAAGTCCCTATGGACTTTAGTTAGACTAGATGCTATGTTTGAAATCTTTGAGCTAGAAGTCTGCATTATAACAAAACTCTCTGCGATGTGATCCAATTCCTGCTCTCCAACTCTCTCTTCAGTACATCTTTATTATCGACTGGTTTTCACGCCGTCTTTCACTCCCGTCTCGAGCTCCCGTCGCCTCGTTCTCACCATTTCGCAGTCATTAGGTCTTTTCAAATGAGCCTGAAACTGCTTTGTTGTGTTTTGGAATTGAAGAGCTATCTTTTCTTACTCTGCCGTCTGTCTGCCGTCTGCACCTGGATATTATGTGTCTGTAAAGTGGGCACTTCAGGTGAGTCTGAAAGGGAACGGCTCGGTGTTGGTTTGTTGGGCTTGCTAGAACAGGACGGAAATCTAGGCCAGCTAGTGAGCGTGGTTTCAGGGTAAAATGAAAGGTTACGAGGCTGTAAGTGCCATGTGATTGATCGCTCCAAAATACCTTGCAGCAGACAAAGAAAATCATTCAATAAAAAAAATAAAAAAAATGATGAAACATCTACTATTATATACTGTATGGTTAGTAATAATAACAATATTACTAACATTACAGCATGAACTAACAATGAAAATTACTTTTAAAGCATTTATTATTCTTAATTCATGATCATTTCAATATTCACTAATACATTAAAATCAAAAGTTATATCTGCTAAAATGATTTAAGGAAAGTGAGTTTAAACTCACTGTAACAAATGTATAGTTTGCTAATGATAGTTAGTACAATAACTGACCTTATTGTAAAGCATTACAATAATAACAATAATAATAATTTAATAATCGATTTTATTCAATTGATATATTTTATAATTATCAAGTATGCATGAAATTGATCAAAAATTACAGTAAAGTCATTTATAATGTTACAAAGATTTCTATTTAAAATAAATGCTGTTATTCTTAACATTCCATTCCTCCAAAAAAAAAATCACCTTTAAAATAAATTAAAACAACTTTTTCTATTATAATAATTCAAAATTTTTCTTAAGCAGCAAATCAGCACATTAGAAATATTGAGAATTCAGCTTTGCATCACATTACAATAAATAATAAATTTTAATAATATTTTCTATCATTTTTACTATATAATATATATATTTTTTTTATTAGACTAATTGATTTTTAAAAATTGAATAGTCTAATAAAATCGACAAATTGCAACAGCCCTAATGTGAACGCTGTCTTCGGAACTAGGGTGCGCACCCGCGAACCGCACCAGAGTCTGCTCAAAAAGGGTGGTCTGTGGTACAGTTCATGTGAACTCCGGTACGGTTCACTGCTGATGTGAATGCAATCGTACCAAATTGCGTAAGTGAACCGCTATTAATGATATATTATTTGATAAAAATGTGTGTTTCACTCACTTTCCTGACTAGCGTGACTGATGCGCTGCAAGCAGAGAGCTGTATATCTCACTTCTGTTCGCCTTCAGCATTCTTTAGAGCATTTGCAGTACATTCGTAAGTACACCGATTTCAACTGATCAAATAGAAACTCACACAGTCACGTTCACCTGTCGAGGTAACCATACTAACAGCATGATGCCCAACAACTGAACTAGTATCCAACACTACAACAAAACAAAATATGAGTTTTATATCAACTAATTATAGATTTACTTAATCACACAAACTCTTTAGTTTTGTTTTAAGTCTGAATGATGTTCAGGTAAGTATGATGGGGCAGCCAGAGACAGTCTGGGTTGCACAAGATGAACCTGAACAGATTGTGCCCATTGAAAGTCATTGTATGATTTGCACACAGCGTGATCTGCAAGCACTCTTTATGTGTTGAGTGGGTGAAACCGGCATCAGAAACACGTGGAACAGATCGAGAAACACGTAGGCAGACGAGCGGTGAAACTGGAGGAGAGGGTCAAAGTTTTAGCCGAGACGGAGGAGGAGGAGGACAGAGAAAGGTTAACACAGCGAAAAATCACATGTACTCTTGTCCTAATTAGAGACGACAGGAGAACTTGATTTGAAGATGTTCACACTTCTATTGCTTATCGAGACACTTACAAAACAGACAAACACGTTTTATAAGATGGATAGTTATCCAATATAGATATAATATAAGATGGACAGTTCTGGTCTTGGATGCAGCTTGGTCAAGCGTTTCGGTCTTGTTAATAAATTTTGCTAACACTTTAGAATACATTCGCATTAATGCAATAGGAATCATTAAGGCTGGGAGTTGATTCCAAAAAGAATAGATTCTTTGATTCAGAGGTATTGAATGTTCCTACAGTTAATTCCACTATAATCAACTCTACTGACGACAGACATCACTGTGTTCATCAACTCCAAACTACTTTACAAAGTACTATAAACCCCAGAGGAGGCGTAATAATATATTGATTCACTCCAGTGACTCGAATCATAAGACTCATTTAGAGTTGTTCACTGATACTCGCTCAAGTGGGTGAGTCTTTGAATCAGTCATGTGACATGAACAATCCAATAAACTAACAATGAGAATTACATATTCACAACATTTTGGTTTGTTAATTTATAAAATATAACATTCATTCATTCTTCATAAAGCATTATGTTAAGGTATACAAAATGTAATGTTAAAATGAATGTGTAAAAAAAAAAATTATATAAAATATTGCTTTTTCAGGTTATGGTAACTACAATGTGTACTAATGTATACATGCTTACTTGAAAGTGTTACGATATATAACAATACATTTATTATTATTTTTTTATATACAAATGTATTTTTACAAAATAGTTTCTATAATAAAAACAAAAAATAATAAATAAAGATAAATTATTATTATTATTAGATATTATTTAAATAAATACATTTTGCATTTTTATATACAAATGTATTTTTGTTACTAAATTGTTACTCCATAATAAAAATACTGGATTATCAATATACCAATAAGTGGTAGGTATGTAATTAAGTATGTAAGGAAAATATATTATTATTATTATTATTGTTGTTATTATTAAGAAATGTATTTTATGAAACTGTTATGTCATTAAAAATACTGGGCTGTCAATATAACATTTATTTATTTATTTATTTTACTATTGTTACGGTGTTGTTGTAGTGTTGTTGTTTGCTGTCTTCTCTTTTCTCTCTTTTGTTCGTCTTTACTTTCACTTTCTTAGTGCTACGCCATTGGTTCTGCTTTCTGTCAATCATCGTTGGAGGCGATGACGTCATCTCTGTTTCGTTGGTGGATACCGGGATCTATAAAAGGAAGACGCTGACACAATGCAACAGATGCCTTGCTTGTTGTCTGTTGTTATTCTTTTTTTGCTTTTGTGATTTTTAGCCGATGCTAACTTTGTGTATGGTGGGTTAAGCTTTTGTTTTGTATATCCGCGTGTGTTTTGTGCATCATCTAAAAGCTCCATTTCACCTCCATTTACTTAAACATCTTTTGGTTGAACATTTGTATGTATACGATGGGGAGGGAAGGAGAGGAAAGATAAGAATATATACATTTATATACATGTATATTACATATATACATGATATACATTTTGCATCCCGCAGTGAATCGTTGTTAAACACACTAGGTAAGGGGCGAGCGTCACCTGCTGTACTTTTTGTTTTGAGTTATTGAGAGTAGCTTACAGGGTATCTTCAGATACTGAAGATTATCTTTTCATTTAGCTAGTTTAGAATTGATTGTTGAGATAGAGGGTTATGTTTTGATTATTTCTTTTGTTTGATTGCCACCCAATTCCCTTCTTCTTTTCCCCTAATGCCTGTTTTTTTTCTTTCTTTAGTTTTTTAATGTAAATAGTATGCGAACTGTTTTGGTATAAGAGTTTTCCCACTGTAACATTGTAAATAAACGCTTGTTGGTTGACTTTAGCGCTTTGGTTTCCTTTGCTTGCACTGGTATCAGACCGAAGCCAGACCTCAACAGTTAATGTTATTCCCCATACCCCTTTATAATATCAGGGGATGTAACACTATACATCATTTATTTTTATGAAACTGTTATTCCATAAAAAACATTAGTTTATCAATTTACCAATATGTGGTTGGCAAACAAACAAACAAACAAATAAATAAATAGCACCCCATACAAAAAGCATACAGAACCATGGAATATATTTCAAAGTTACTATAGTTTTATTATCTGACACATCACTTCACCATGGTGCCAAAGGATCTGAGAAATATATAATGCAATGATGTATAATGCAATGATGTAACCAAATATTGTAGGATGGACCCATGGTAATATGGTTAAGAATCATCCATTACAAAAACCATATTGATGGACCAATAATGAGAATATTGAAGAGGAGACACGTCCCTCTCAACGTCTGCGGTCCGTTATAACGCTTCCTCCAAATCCTCCTGTGTACAAGAAAACCCCAGAGAAGATCTCATGGAGAACATCTCAGAGAGCTGTAAATGCTTAACGTCTCTGCACTGCGCTGGTGTACTGATGAAAGATTTGAAGCGTATTGATTTCCGACAGTTTATCAGAAGCGAGGCGCCACGTGAGGCTTCGCTGTAATACATTCACACATACTGCAGCTGCATTATTCCAGCAAAACTCAAGGCCTATTGAGGGAGATATCGATGAAGACGTCTACTAGATATTTGCTCTGCTCAATCATGTGACAGGCAGCACAAAAGCCTCCAAATCTAGTCTTCCTTCATTCACATGCGTAAACGTCTTTCCGAAAGACAAGACATGTGATCTACAAACCGACTGACCCGACTGGTGCATCTATTCAACTGCTCGAAATCACTGTTGCTGAATCGGTCCAGTAGGAAGGCAGAGGAAAATCCTTGTCTCTTACGCCATGAAAGGTTAACAAGACCTGAGACAAGTTCATAAAAAAATTAGAAGAGCGATAAGATTAAAAGATGAGAAGAGAGGCGGCTTGAAGAATCGCCCGGAGCGAGTTCGCCCCGCAGACCTACATCAAGAAGACTCAATCTTTCGGTGGGAAATTGGACTTGGGACTAAGCAGAGCCCTGGGAAGGCCTGTGCCTCGCTCCTTCACCCAGTGTCATGAATTGATTCAAAGACAACAGCATGTACCGGCCGCACTTCATTTAGACCTCGGATGAAAAAGGATACGTGCAGATGAACGGCAACCTCAGTCTTCTTTCCCCAGGCGGCTGATTACGGTTTGATGGAACGGCAGCTGACGAAACGACACCGGGCCGCGGCTCTGCTCGCTTTGTGTACTAACTGGATGGGATTCAATTACCCAAGCGCCATATGGATGATGTTTGCATTTAAGAGGCGTTATGGCCACAAATGAGTGATCATGGGAGTTTCTCGTTCCTGTCAATCCTTGAGTTGACCTGAAGTAGTATCTCTACTGATACATGTTTGGTGCACATAAACAAAAAAAGATGGCCTGCATCAAACAGAACTGCAAACACAATGATCAAATGATCAGGTGGTATGTCAAAATATTGCTCATTGTCAGTTCACTGTTAGTTAACTGTAGTTAGTTGTGTTAACTCATGTAGACAGGTTTACTTGAAAGTGTCAGCAATATTTTTATTCTAGAGTAACAGTTTTATAAAAGCAATTTGGCAGATTTATACTTATGTCTTGCCAAACAACACACTTGTACTGCTTAAAAAAATTTACGTATAAAAAAGAAATAAAATGTAATTAAATAAAGAAATAAATTCAATCATATAATATAACTAGAAAAAAAATATTTTAACAAAAAAACAATACACTGTAAATAAAAAATAAAATAAAAATAAATAAATAAAAAAACATTGGTTGCTTAAAATTATAATTAATATAATTATAATAATTATATAAATATAAAATATAGAATATATTTATAAAATCCTAAAAAAATCAACGGCAAAAACAATACAATACTTAAAGTTATATAATCTATATAAAATATAATATAATATAATAATCATTAAACTAGGAGAAAGTATTTTAACAAAAAACAATACACTTAACCTAAACATGAAAAAAAAAACAAGAAACATTACATTTCTATGGACTCTAATTCATTACAAGAGGATAACTGAATAATAGCTAAATCATAAAATGAAATATCTCAGGCACATATAGTTACACACTTGAAAGTTTGTGGCAGTGTAATAACAGTGACACACAGCAGTGTATTCACTGACATTAATGTACCTAAACCATGAGAATATAACGCTGGATGGTTTTACTGTCAATCCTGTCCAGCCCTCCATAATAACAGCTGTGTTTGATGGCATCAGACTCATAAACGTCTCTCGCTGTCATATCACTACAGACTGGTGACAAACAGCTTTCTTACAGACGTACTGCTCAAAATCATTTTGTTCAAGTCAACATGAATGTATTTACTAACTTTACTCTCCCGGTTCATGGCGCATTTTGACCAACTTATTATTAATCACTCTGACCGAATCACTGAATCAGTGAGTTAACTTCAGACTCACTCAGATCGAATAATTGAATCAGTGACCTGTTACTTGCTGTAATCAGATCAGTTTGATTTACAAATGAATCATTCAAGTAGTGAACCATTTGAACTGATTCACTGAAGAATTATTCTTTCATGAATTAGACATTTTTTACACCATTTTTTTTTTCTTTTAAATATAATATTTTTTAACTAAGGAAACATTATTAATCAATAGTTATCAAACCTGTTTTCATCTAATCAAATCATTACACATAAAATACAAGTCCTGGTCTAACATATAATCCTTTAAATATCTGGTTTCATGTGAAAATACATCACAACGGAAGTTGAATTTATTGCAAATATGTAAATGTTGATGTCTTAAGTCTTTTTTTAATGCTAATAAATAACATAATACACTTTAAACATAAGCTACAAAAAAAAATGCTCCTGGATCACACTGTCAATGTTGAAAACTCACATTTACCAATGCTCAGCACAATACAAGTGAATGACTGCACAAGCACACATCTGATCTGACAAAAGTTGCTTTGTTGCTGCATATTCAGCATTATTTGACAGATTTCGAGAGCTCGCCTCCATACTGTTCCTCTCTCAGATTGAATCAATAATGAACCCTAACGTGTTTGGCTGGAAAGGGAAAAGCGGCGCTCTGAGAACTAAGCTCTCTCCGCGATCAATAATTATGTCCCTGAAGGGTGTAAGATCTCAGACTGGAGTGTCACAGCACACGTGGCTTCACACACCGGTTTGATCTCGCTATGAAGGTACGCCTTGTCCCGATCTTATCCCACACCGTTCCTGATGGATATAATCACCTTTTAGAGCGATTAGCAGTTCATCTCGTAGACTCCGAGCCGTCCCCGCGTAATGAAGTCACTCGTTTGATGGAAAGATACGCTTCGCTCCAGGTAATCTGCCTGCTGCAGAGACACGAACAAACTGAGACAGATCATTTGGAAATACTGGAAGAGTCATTACTCGAAGAAAATAATCAGAGCGTCTTTCATCCGACCAAATACGCTTCCTGTGTGAAGTAGAACCTGTAAATATGATAGGTTTGGCTTTATGAATTTAGGGGGGGGGGTCTAATTGTGATTTTTCTGATAAAAATTGTAATTGCGATTAAATATAGAAAAAAAAAAGCTTTAGGCTTGATGTGTTCGTTTGTAGGACTGCACAATTTGGCCAAAAACTTTGTGATTACATATAAAAATGACTAGAAAATAATGTGAAAACAGTGAACAGAAACTCTTTAATATTTTAAAATTATTATTATTATTTTACAGTTCAATTGTAAAATTAAAATAATATTTATGGCTGTCTTAATATCTTATAAAATAAATTATTATTATTATTATTAGAACTTAATAGAAATACTAAAAGTATTAAATGATTACACTGTAAATAATTATTATTATTATTATTATTATTATAGCTAAATAAAATAGTCTTAATTTCTTATAAAAAAAATATCTTAAAAAATATTACTAAAAAATAGTAAACAAATAAATAAATTAATTTCACTATAAAATAAAGTATTGTAATAAAATTATATGTATATTTTTTTCACAACTGTAACATTAAAGTTATGACTGTCTGAATTTTTTTCATTTTTAAATGTTAAATCATCAAGTCAACCGGCAGTATAATTTGCAATATTTCTTCTTTTACATTCCAAAAAGAAAGTCCAACAGGTTTTGAACCATGACAGAGAGAAACTAACATCAGAATTGGTATTTTTCAGTGAATAGTCTCTTTAAATCTCACTCCCTACAACCAGTGACTGGAAGATGTGTTTTCTGTGAGAAATATTGATTAAAGTGAGTCTCAGCTGAATGAACACTGTGCCGTGTTAAAGTACACAGTCACGAAAACACTTGATTCGTCTAAACTGTCATACCAATCATGTTTAATTGCACAAACAGACGATAAGGTGTTATGAGACATAAACGGCATAAACAGTTAAAACTGTAACTTGAATGCAATGTAAGTCGCTTTGGATAAAAGCGTCTGCTAAATGCATAAATGTAAATGTAAATGTAAACAGACAATGCTCTTTCAGTTCCATTAGGCCTGACGGTGTCACTGTAAAGCATTGATCGGTGAACTCAACCGGCATTGTCAGAAAGAAAACACACTACCCAGTGCGTACACACATGCATATGAATGAAGCAGCCACCCTCGCAAAAATCCTTTGTCAATCTCAGTTTATGACGCTGGCATCGGCTGCAGGCCGCCAGAGGAGGAGGTGAAAGACACAGTCGGCAAAATTTCGATGTACAATCTGTTCGCCGGGAGGTGGAATCATGAAGAGAAATTTGCCTCTCAAATCCTGCCTCTGAGCGCACATGTCAATGCCATCCAAGCTGATTGCTTGGCTTTCACATTTGAATAGAATGAAGTGCTATGAAAACGGAGCGTGCTTGGCGCAGATGGTGCTCGGAGGCTGAAAGAGCCCCTGAAAAATGAAACTGGAAGATGAGAATAGGAAAAAAAATAAAAAAAAAACGCTTTTACAAAGTATTTAAGAAGCGACAAGAGGTGTGGGTTTACAGAAGAGCCCTTGTCGCCGATGCTGAAAGATATCCAGGAAAACAAGTTAACCTTCTTTAAATGTTCATCAATGAACCAATTATTGTGCACCAGAGTATCCTCAACCTCTCCGGCCTGCCATGAATCGAGTGAAGGTCTGCCAATGCGAACTTGGAATCGCCATTAACTGGGGGAAAAAAACTTGGAATCTGTATATAAAAGCCAAAAGACACAAAAGGCAAAGTGAATGAAAGTGCATGAGAGAGATGACAAACCTTGGTTTCTTATATCTTAAAGGCCCTGCGGTTGAAATAACCCTTTCTTTCACGTGTTTTAAAGGTGATGTGTGTCATTGCTGTGCTCCTAGTATCACCAAATGGATTTAACCCTCCTGCTGGGTTTAAATTTGATAATACTAATAAACAAACAAATAAATAAATAAATAAAAACAACTAAGTACAACTTTGGTGTTGGGAGTCAAATTGTATGCAATTTGCCTAAAAACAGCACTATGGAAAACACTATGAATTGTAAAGACAGAAAACCTCTACTGTAAAACTACTAAATAAAAATATTAAACAAAAAGTATTTAATTTCACAAAAGTATTTAAGAAAAATATATTTATATACACTATTATTTATTATAAGTATAATAATTATATAATATAAGATATTTAATATAATAACAACAACAACAACAACAACAATAATAATTATTATAATATTTAAGAATATGAGAAATTAAAAAAAATAATAATACTATTTAGCATCTTTTAAGGGAAAATGTGGTTATTTTCGGTGCTTCAAAAGTCTTGTAATTGAGATCCAAAAAACTGGGTGCTTCAGAAAACAAGTCCTCAATTTCGAGTTCTCATGTATTTCATATTTTAGTCTTTGACAAGCTACAATCAAGGTTTTCTGTTTTTACCTGACTCTTCGCTGTTTTTCAAAGTGTTGATTTTTGGCAAATTGCATGGAAACCAATGGGGGGTCAATATGACCTCAACACAAGTCATAATAAAATGTTCTAAAACACATCTATGTGTCTAAATTTTGCATGCACATTCATGACACTAAATAAAGAATATTCACCAAATTTCAAGAAGAAATAAATAATTTAACCAGAGTTCCAAACATTTGAAACTGAACACCCCCCCCCCCCCCCAGTCTACCATTGGCTCAACAGAGATAGTCCCGCCCACAAATTCAAGCCATTGGTTACTTGCAGTCCACATCCCAGCATATTTACCTATAAAAGAACAAAAAAACACATTTTATAAAGACACACTTCACCTTTAAGAGCGATGCATGAGTTGTAAATGTGGATTGATCCATCCGTTGTTGGTTTTAAAGCACCTCAGAGCAGCGAGAGCAACGCCAGTCTCATTGTGCAGAAGAGATTGAGGGTCTTTCAGCGCCCGTGTCGGAATGCAGATCTGCAGGAAGTCTCCTCCGCGTGATGGCTTCTCCATCTGTCTGGCGACGACCACAGAGAAGTGTAGCGCCTGTTGAACCCCAGCGGGTGGGTTTTTACAGCCCCCCGCTTCACCTCATCCCCCATTAATGGAGGAAAGGGAAAAATGCAGGCGTATTGCTGGTCCAAACATTCCTACACCTCCACTGCTGTGTGCAGAACCTCACAGCTCAGCCGACACTCTCAAACCCGCGTTAAACAACTGGCTAGGGCCATAAACCAGCAGCAGAGAGGGGCCGCGGCACTATAAAGAGAAGCTGAAACAGGCTTCTTTATATACTCACTATCATTCAAAAGTTGGGGGCAGTAAGGATTGTTTTTTTTAATTGCAAGGATGCATTAAATTGATTGAAAGTGACAGTAAAAATAATTATAATGTTACAAAGGGTTTCTATTTTTTATTTGTTGTTGTTATTTTGAACTTTAAATATATATCAAAAATATTTTAAAAAATATTTCAGTGTCAGCAAAAATATGAAGCAGCACAACTGCGTTCAACATAGATAATAATCAGAAATGTTTCTTGAGCAGCAAATCAGCATATTAGAATGATTTCTGAAGGATCATGTGATGCTGAGGATTGGAGTAATGATACTGAAAATTCAGCTAAATAAAAAATAACTTAATAGAATAAATTGCTTTTAATATTAAATATATAAAGTAATATACTATATAAATATATAAAGTAAAATAGAAAACATGTATTTAAAATTGTAATATTCCACAATATTATTGCTCTTACTGTATTTTTGATCAAATATACAGTATATAAATTGTATGTATGTATTTATGTGTGCATGTGTGTTTACATTTGTATTGCAATAACTTATATTTTATGTATATAGGCCTATACATATGTGTATATACATTTTATATTGCAATAAAAATGTCAAATACATAGTAAATCAATAACAAGTCTTATTACCTCCAAAAATGCCTGTTAATTGGTTGAAATGTAATCAAAATAATAACATGCTTATTTTAATTCATCATAATTATATATAAATAATTTAAAGAGTAGATGTAGATGAGTAAAGCCTTGAAATGAACAAAAAGCAGCTTGAGAAGTCAATATATTGTTTGTTTCAATAAACAAGTCACTGACTATAGTGACACTTCAGCGATTGATTTCCTCTAATGATTAAAAAATAAAAAATAATCCCTTTTTGCATAATTTATACATGGGTGAGGGGTATGATTAATTGCATTAATTTTATCTTTTTTTTTCAATTAATTACACATAATGTGTTAAATTCACAGCATTATGTGCTAGCCCATGTATGTTGCCGTAAGCACATAAGAGCGACTGAACAGATGAAGCAGATCTGGCTGCAGAACTCTGACCCACTTCAGCTTCAGTAATATCTGCCATTGCCAGCAGCAATTAAGAGAAATGACAACCATCACATCCTCTTCTGCTGACAGAAATATCCAAGACTTGTCCCCAATAGGGGAACCTATTGATTTTAACAACTCAAATAAAACAAAGCGCTTTTCAAAATGGGTACAGAGGGAAATAAAGTGAAAAGAAAAATCCATGAGGTCAAGAACATATGAAGGATATAAGGACACAAAGGATTCCTACACGTGAGCATAGATTTCAGCTAAAGGCAAGCGCAGGATTCAATAGCGGTTCAGCTCTATTAACAGCATGTTGATTATCACACAAAACAGCTTTTTCTTTTCCTTTAAAAAAAGCACAAATCGCATAAATTCCAGTAACACACTTACTATGGAAGTAAACTACCACAATCCTAAATGTTGCAATGCAGAACACAAATGTGCTAGAGCTTTTTTGCAGAGCAATATTTAGCGATTCAATGCACAGAATCACTAGTTTAGAGGACATATGCTGTGTTTAGTGCAACTAAGCAAATGAAGAGAATGCAACGCTGAAAATGAGTGAAAATTTCATCACACTAGCCTATAACATTATATATTATACATTTAAAACAGTGCGTATTTTATTGATTATTGTGTAAATTTTATAAATAAAATTATAAAAGTAAATACTGTTGTAATGAGATTGAAAACAGAACATAACTTTTATTTGTAAATATTCCTTTAATGGGTCAATTTGATACTCATTTTTTGCCTGGATCTATTAAATATTTAAAAACTATAAAATAAAATGCAAAGTATATGGCAATGAAAAAAAATTGGGGGACTTTAAGGAAACAAGTGGTGATGGTAACTGTCCTGAGATAAAAAATTATTAATTAAAATGCTAAAAATATTTTTAAAATATTTTTATTTTTAATATCAAAACATCACAAATAAATATTTTATATACATTTGGAGGCTTTAAAGAAAAAAAAGTGGTGGTGGTAACTGTCCTGAGATGAACATTAATTAAAAGGCTGAAAATATTTTTTCATATTTTTATTTTTAATATCAAAATATCACAAGTAAATATTTTTATATATACAGTACATATATAAAATTGTAATAGAAGAGTGAAAAAAGTTTGTTTAAAATGCTAAAAATATTTTTTATATATTTATTTTAAAATATTAAAAATAAATAGTGTAATATTTATTTTAATATCTATTTTTATTTTATATAAACGGAGAGAGAGAGAGAGAGAGAGATTTAATTTTATGTAAATATTATTATTTTTAATTTCATTTATATATAATATAACATTTTAAATAAGAATATTAAATATTTTAAATAAAAACAAAAATACATAAAAATATAATATATATTAAATCTAAAATATATGACTATGCCATGTTGCGGCCTCCTGAGGATGAAGCACTTGTGTAGTATCATTCCTCATCAGTCACTCTGGATAAAAGTGTCAGCTAAATGAATAAAGCAGTGCAAATTCCCCTCAGATTATTATTGAGCTCTCCAGCATAAAAACATCAAGATGAATTCTGTTTTCCTCTGGCAACCAGCGTTCTGTAGTTAGACCTGGGGCTCAGATTTGATAGATGATACTGTCACCCATCGATACACTAGGTGTTATACCTATCCTCTCCCCACAAGCACATTACACTTTTATTTTAGTATATTTCCATCGAGGGAAGTGTCGTGGAGGTCGGGGCAGAAGGTCAGCCATAGTGCAAACGTCCTGAGACTGCAGGCCTGACTTGAGAGCTGTTATATGTGTGCCGTTAACGTGCCAGAAATGTGGATCATTCCTGTTTGATTGTTCTTGCTTGCCAGGCCTGGGATTCAAACCACGGGTATGTTTGGAATGGCATACTACCATAACACTTGAACTATTTTTGCAGCACACTTTATGTCTCCCTAATATAGTATTTGCATTCACTTCATTAGTGGAATAGCAGTGAGACCCTCCTGCATTTGTGAAAATATGCATTAAACAACAGAGTGAATAATACAGTAAGTTCAACAGTGCAATTAGGAACGTACAAATCTTTTCAAAACAGACTAGTCAGTATATCACTAGTCATCATTCTGACTTGGTTTTAAAAGCAGCTAGACAAAGTGCAACAGAATGGCACAGAATGAACGTTTCAGCATTAATCAACCTTACGACGCCTTCAAAATGCATTGCTAATTGAGGGATGCTCAAAAAATTCCAAACGTCAAAAATGTCCATCTGAATGCGTATAGCTGTTGCAGCAGTGCTTCAAAGTTACACAACTTTTCTGAAAAGTACCACATACCAAAAAAAACAGTGTATACCTTAAACAAAAAATGCTGCCATCATGCTAATCAAACAATCACCACTAAAAAGATCAAATAAATTAAGGCTGCACGATAAGTCGCATGCAATGATCATGCGCATCTCGTCAGTAAAGCCGGTTTAAAGCACGTGATGGACATTTACTACTAATCACAGAACCGGCTTTACTGACGAGATGCGCATGATAATCGCATGCGATTTATGGTGCAGCCCTAAAATAAATAAATAAATAAATAAATACATAAATAAATAAATACATACAGTACATACAGTACATACATACTGTATATCATTTTATACTATTTTTAACATAAAAAGGTAAATAAATTAATTTTTATATAAAATTATTTATTTTACTAAAAACAAACAAAAAGAAATGCATTTTATACAACTATTTTACTAAATATTACACAATAAATAAAAACATTTTATATAAAATTATTTATTTTTGTAATAATATACAAAAAGAAAAACAAACAAATAAATAAATAAATGTTATACTCTTATTGAAAAAATACAAAAAGCTAATAAATTAAATATTTTATATTAAATTATTTATTTTACTAATAATATACAAAGAGAAAGATGAATGAATGAATGAATGTATGTATGTTATACTCATTTAAAAGCCATACAAATAAATAAATAAAAATGTTATAATCTTATTTAAAAAACATACAAAAGTATAATAAATTAAATTAATATAATATAATCAAATATAAATAATTAATTAAATAAATGTAAGCCCAATTATTTATCTTCTAAATATTACACAATAAATAAATAAAAACAAACTAATTTTATATCAAATTAAAATTAAATTTATATATTGTATACATATATATATATATATATATACACACACACACACACACACACACAATGCAACAAACATGCATTTCCAAAGTATCAACTGTATGCCATATGCTAAAACATTTTATTGCTGCTTACTAGTTCACATGAAATTAGTAAACAGTACACAGTACACTAGAATTTCATTCTGAAAATAACTTACGATTCTGTCAGTCTGCTACCTTCTCACCCCCAACACACACACACACAACACCCAATCAGCCCTCTGGACTGCATTATCAGTGAGCCTTCACCCTACCAGCTCCTTTTCTACATTTCCTATTCAGTCTGTTACATTGACTGATGGCTGGTGCGTCTGTGTTACAGACCTGAGGAGAGACAAGGTGATTGACATCAACACTGAGCCAATAAAAACACAGAATCGGGTTAAAGGAAATCTCATAAACTCTGTGCCTCTGCTGAAGGTCAACAATCACGTATCTTAACGAGATGAAGCTTGATTGTCTGAAACCGGGGGTCGGTTTGGAGTGGGCGGCCTGCATGTGTCGTCTCCATACCCAACTCCATCATGCTGTACTCAAAGGGCAGATTTTTATAAAAGCACAGCAATTCCTCTAATGGCTTTTATGGGAAGGCAGACAGGGGCGGGCCTGAAGATCCACTGAGGCCCACATCATCAGATTGAATAAGGTCAAGCTTAAAACACCCCAGAGGAAGAGAACGATGATACATACAGAGAAGTTATGCTTCGACATGTGACATCTGTGGACTGCTCTTCTGCTAATGTGTGATACAGATGCCAGCAGAAATATGATGACTCGTACAGAGATACGGTTTGAATTGTGCTAAGAAACAGTAGATGCAGATTTTTTTCTTTCACACTGGCATATCAAATAAGAACATTTATGAGCCATAAAAGTTGAACCTGTATTTTCCATTTTTTTATATTAGAAATTAGGAAAACTCCATATAAACTAGGGTACCATTAAAAAAAAAAAAAAAAAAAAAAGACAGCTTTTATGCTCACCAAGGCTGCATTTATTTGATAAAAAAAATGCAGGACAAAAACTGTAATATTGTGAAATATTATTACAATTTAAAATAACTGTTTTCTATTTGAATATATTTTAAAATGTAATTTATTCCTGTGATGCAAAGCTGAATTTTCAGCATCATTACTTCAGTCTTCAGGTTCATATGATCCTTCAGAAATCATTCTAATATGCTGATTTGTGATCTAATATGCATCCTTGCTGAATAAAAGTATTGAATGGGAATGTATGCATGTTCAGAAACAGATGTCATGTGATACATTTTCTACTAAAAAGCTAAAAGTTGTTAGGAAACACGCAAGTTCCAACAAAATTCTACACTGATAAAAATGATTTTTTTTGGTGAAGTAAATACTACATAAAAACAAATGTAATTTCTACATTAAATAATTTAGTTCAGGCAAGAATTAAAAAAAATTAAGTAAATTCTATATTAGTACTCAATTTAAGCTTGTAGAAATTAAAGTTTGAACTTATAAGTATATTTTACTTGGAATTGTTTGTTATGTTTACAAGGATTTGATCCCGTTTTTCCCATCATGCACTGGGGCATGAATAATTAAAATTGTTAAATTTGTCACTGTTTTTGAGTTATATTTACACAGTTTTTATGGTTGCTTTTGTTGTTAGGCATAGTAACATACTGTTTTGTGCCATCTGGACTTGATTTTCTACTCAAAATTACCCATTTATACTCACTAACACTATCCACTGATTGCCACCATCATTGCGTATGGTGTACCAAGTATTGAGGTCTCTGTGATCATTTGGGTAATAATTCTATTGGGTGGACATATTATCTTAAAAGGATAACAAGCTGTTTACTTACATGATTGTAAGTGAATCACATGCTTTAATAGCATGGTTGTTTCCCAGTGCTACATCGATTGAGTACATTTTAGAAACCGTGATTGAGTGAAATGTACTTAAGTATTGCAGATCTAAATTAAAATAATTAAGTAAAAATGACTCATCAAACTCTAACTGGCCATGTTAAATTTACTTATTTTCTCTACTAATTTTACCTAACTTAGTTAATTAAGTAGATTTTACTTAATTCAATACTTATATTTTACTTAAAATATATGTGTGCAAAAACTTGCCAAATAAAAATTAAGTAAATCTCACTTATTGTTTTTTATGTAATTTTATTCAACAATAACAGGTCAATTGTACAGAGCAGTAACAGTCAAATTTACTTAAAATGTGTTAGTGCAAATTGTTACGAAGATTTTATCAAGTAAATCTTACAAGTTTTATTTTTCAGTGTATGTAAACTATGTGTTATGTTAGCAATTCCATAAATAAAATTCCCAGCCACTACTTTACATTATTTGCTAAATACTTCTTGCTAAAAACAACTGTACTACACATACTTAATAGTACAAACTGCTTAACTTTGATTAAGCAACATGTTTATCTATTATTCATCATCCTAAACGACTAAACTCAACTAAACACTAATGGCGCTTATATGATGTTACATTAGATTTGCATTCACAATGTGGATGTTCTCTAGAAATGTTGTGGGAAAAGTGCACTATAAAACTTAATTTTAACCATAAGGAATTAATAGGATTGTTAAAAGTTTCCTACTAGATTGGATCCAGACATGAATGCGAGTAGTCATTGTGAAAAGACCACAGCAGTGCTGTTGAGTAACTGATTACATGTAATCAGATTCCAGTTACTTTGTTATGGATTACATGATTACATATTCACACAATGGCAGTCAATTATTCATGATTCATTGATTGATTATCTTTTTAATGAACCTACCAGTTATATACAGTTTGGGGAAACCCTTTGTTTTTTGTGGGGGTTTTTTACAATATGGTACACAATAATGCCATTCAAGTCTATGCGATAAATGAGTTAGGTCAAAAGTATTCTAGAAGTAATCAAAAAGTACTACATTACCTAATATGTGTAATCCAGATAACGTTACTAACTAAAATCTTTCATCGGTTAACATTATCCAACAGCAACGCTGGGTAGTAACTGATTACATGTAATCTGGGTTACGTAATCAGATTCCAAAAATTAAGTATTTGTAATTAGATTACACAATCAGATTACAGTTACTTTTTATGGATTACATATTCACACAATGGCAGTCAATTATTCATGATTCATGACTCTTTTTTTTAATTTTCCTTTCTAAATGAACCTACCAATTATATAATATTTGTGAAACCGTGCTGTAATGTAATGTTTAATGTATTTCATGATGCTGATAAAAAAGAATGGAATATTTTCTTTCTCTCTTTTTTTTTATTAATATAGCACACTAGTGTTGTCAAAAGACCCGGTACTTCGGTACCAAGTCAGTACTAAAAAAATGAAAATGTCACGGTACCAGGTTTCTTTAAGTACCGGTGGTACAGAGTACCGGGTCAACCCGGTTCTTGCTGAGTGATCTGAAAGCTGCGCAGATGCGCTCTCTTCATAAAAGCACGGAGACGTGCCGACATCAAGAGGAGGAAATGCATCAAACTAATAAAACACTTTAAAGACCGACACCCGGATCAAATGAAAGAGTTCAAGCAGGTAAGTTTCAATTTAATATTTAGATATTCTGTTATGAATATTATTCCATATTTTAATTTGAATGTTGGATTAAAATAAACATTGCCGTTATAGCAGAGTTAATCGTTAGCATAAGCGCGGCTAACGCTAATATAATGAGCATTAGAATGAAGTTTCTTTATTAACTACTTAATGCACCTATAACTTTTATTAGGGTAAAAAAAACAGGAGGACATGATGGTATTTACTATTTTTACACACCAGAGGCTTTTAAATGAATTGTGAATCTAAAATATGCGTGTTGGAGAATGTACAAACAGTTAACAGTGTTTATGTCATATCTGTCCGTCAGAAGAAAAAAAAAACAGTTCTGGGTTTCTTCTTTTTTTTACTTTTTTTTTTTATTACTTTTTTTGCTGGTTAGTTGCTAGTTGTTATTCTTGGCTGGATAACTAGCAGGTTTAAAAGCGCTTTCAAATTAAATATGTACACCGTTTGTATTAAATGAAAGTAGTCAAATTTTATCTCCCGTATAGACTTTACAATGACTTCATGTTATTATCTAACATCAACTTACAGTGAGTGAACAATATATTTTTTACAACATTAATGTTTGTGAATGTTATTTAATACAAACACTTGAGCATTTATGTTTGATCATTGGGCATTAAATAATTTGAACAGATTGAACTTTGATTGATTGATTGATTGATTTTATGTATTAGTACATTTTGAAATTAACCCTAAGAACAATGATTGCAATATATAACTATTGTTTATTTGATAGGTCATGTTATCTAACAAATGGAATCTTATTGTAAAGTATTTTTAATAGGGATGTGCGCTACGACTAATTTGACTGTCGTTTAAAAGGAAGTTTTCTATCCGACTAGTCGACTAGTCTAAAAGCCAGAAACCCCCCAAAAACGGTAAAAGAAAAAACCGTGCGTGTCTATATAACAGCCTACACTTGAAATACTTAATCTTTGAATCACACTCTAAAATCCTTCAATGAATTCTGCTAAATATAGCCTATGTCACGATTATGCCGTATGCTTGCCTCGCATTATCGTCATTTAATTTTAGGCGGTCGTTAAACAGAAAAAAATGAAGAGCATACATTCAACATAAACCAGTGCATAGCGTATTTATTCAGATCGGCTGGAGCAATGCAGAAATGGAAAATCAATCAATAGACTGACAGAATTCTTCATTTTCATATAGCCTAACGTTAGCCAACATATTAAAACACAAGTCAAAAACAATAGGAAAGTTTATGAAGGAATAGCATTAAAACGGCTTTTAAAAATGTACTTCATGTTGGCTATATTGTCTAAAAACAAAAAGCTCGTTTTACTTACTCCGACCGTGCGCATTTGTTCAGAGAATTTAACATGTTAACGTGGTCTGGCGAAAGACGGGACTAGAGGCGATTCTGCACTTGAAAAAAAACCGTGCACTAACTGAAGTCACAGGCACACAGAGAGATAACTACAAGCAAGCAGACAGTTTCGAAAAGAGCCTGGAAATCCCGCACCACCACCGAAGTGGGTCTTCGTTTAGAGGAATAGACGGCGCGGATAGGATCGCGGACCGCAGCGGCAGGTTGTAACGTTAGTGATGACATGATTGACATTTGGCTTTGGTAGCCTCCAAGCTAGCATACATGCCTGTATTGAATGATTACGCATCGCCCAGTATAGTTATTGAACAGCCTATCTAATTACACAGTTTACACAAAACCTTTCCATTTCCTTCTAATTCAAAAAAAATAATCCCACACCTTGCTTGTCTTTCGCGTGGAGCTCGCTGCAACTGACGTGAAGAAAACGCATGCGAGGTCGGAGGTAAAAATTTAGTTTCCGCCCAGATAACGTTACACTTTTTAAAAATTTGATATGTATTCTTTTTCAAAAGTTTTATTTTAACTTGTTATTTAAAATGTTTTAAATGTAACGTTAAAATGATGGTAATTTGAATGATAAAATCAAGTTTTTTTCTCTCTCGTGTAATCGACTATTGTTTTCAGTTTCGACTAGTAGGAGCTGTACCGTTTAGTCGACTAGACCCGCACATCCCTAATTTTTAATACTACAGTTTCCTTCTATTTGATATTCACTTGTCTTAAAATATATGTAATCTTATCTAAATTTATTATAAAAGCTGAGGTTTGTTATTTACTGAAATGTTATATTTTAGCTGGAGTCAATGATGTAATGTTGTATTTGGTCAGACTCAGCCCACTGCTTTACTAATATTATATTTTCCTTTTACAGCTGCAGGAAGATCATGAAGCACCAGCAAACCCTAAAACAGACGACAGTTTACAGTTGTTTTTCAGCGGCAGCAGAAATATGACAAAAACTTTTGGGTGGAACTTGTTTACTTTTTTCATACTTTTATTACTTGTGGAAAAACTTGAAATAATTTTAAATAAGCATAAAGAATGGCATTGATTTTTGTGCAGTTTATTTTTGTTTAACTTTATTAATAAAAATATGTTTTTTTAATTAGCATATTTTTGTTTTTTGCTTTGGTACCGAAATTGGTACCGAGAACCGTGGATTTTCACTGGTATTGGTACCGAATAGTGAAATTTTGGTACCGTGACAACACTATAGCACACAATAACCCCATTTAAGTCTATGTGATAAGTTAGGTCAAAAGTAATCTAAAAGTAGTCAGACTACATTACCTAATATGTGTAATCCAGACTATGTTTAACTAAAATTTGTGTCATGTAATCTGTAATCAGTAATGGACTACAGTTTGTAAGTAATCTACCCAGTGGGCTGAATAGGAAAAAAAAAAGTTATTGATGAGTTATTAAGATGACAGTTTTTCTTCTTTGGAATAGCATGCACTAATGCATCACACAACAAGACCTGAAACATGCATTAGCAAAGTAATTGGGGTCAATTTGGGCTTCATGTTGACTAAACATCAATCCATGTGTTTCTCAACTCGGTGCATCTTTAAAGGAAGCAATATCCATAGAAACAGCACAAGGTCAGATATAGATCCTCCAACATTTGTGCACCTATAGAGCGCTCAGCATCTGTTCAGCACATGTAGCCGCTCTATAAACCTCCCTGGAATCCCTTTAATGGCACCGCAAACCCGGCTAATGGATGTCGTGCTGGGGTGAAAAACACTAACAAGAATCATCAAAACAAACATGAAGGCTAACCTCTCAACCTCCTGTCATACATTAAATGTCAGGGTTTTTTCTGTGAAGCCCTTCAGCGTGCCGCACCATATCTCCTTAACGTCCCATAAAACACTTCATCAGCACTGCGTCCAAACATGTCTGTTCTGGGATCATTTACAGTAGTAAGGTCGACAGGAACCCAAGATAAGCAAACAGGCTGGACGCCCATCAAAACACACATTTAGTATTTAAAAGCAGATGAATTGTGATTCCAGCAAACGTGTCGGGAGAGTTACAGGAATGTGGGTCTCACTGGGACTGCATTACGGTCCGATCTTTCCACTGTGTGTTTTGGAGGCGCTTTCTCGCCTCATTCGTGTGATTTTTCACACCCAAGCTCTCGGTCACGCTACAAGACAGGTAATACAAGCCACACCGTCCATGATAAACGGAATATTTTCTGTTATATAATGAAAAATTAAGAGCCACAAAATTATGAAACGGTGTACTGTGTACGCTAGGCTGCGTCTCGCAATAGACTGCACAATAATTCAGGGATTCACTGCATTTTTTTTGTGAATTAATGAAAATGCATTTTGGCGGCCCAACCAGCAATCATATGGATGACATTTTAATTTCTACTTTGCATATAAATAAAATGAACTAAATCTCATTTGTAGGAACACCACTGATATTAATCTTCATACACATAATTACATATTTTTATAGTAAAGGGTATCCGTTTCAATTTCTCTTTTTCTGCAGCTGTGAAAACCACCTATAATAATCATGCCATGAGCCCCAGAGCTGATGAAGATAAAGAACAGGAAATCTATATACTCAAGTACATATTCAAACATGACTTAAGCACAAAATATATTATTATATTATTATTATTACTACTATTATTGACTAAAACAATAATAAATGAGAAAAAGATTATCTAAATGTATACTTATATAAAAA